>JAODUK010010517.1:6141-28641 GCA_027564635.1 Typhlichthys eigenmanni | reverse complement strand
TGACTGTGTGACTGTTGCTTGGACCCATTTGGTGGGGGAACATTAAAAACCAAGAATCACTAACTCACTAAACATTAAAATGGCTTTCAAAATGTACAGCATACCTCCACAAATGTATTGATTTTGATAATAAATGGGGCTTGCGTGCGTGCCACGTTAATTTATGCTGTTTCACACACGCGTAGTCATGCTATACTGGGAGTCTGGGACAGACACCTGTTGGTGCATTCATATTCCCTAACGGGAGCATACTGCTTACCCAGTGTCCCTGGCACAGTGGTCCATACGGTGAGAAGACCTAGTCGGTCGAGAGGTGACAGTGCTTTCTAGGCTACTTAAATATCTGTAATCTCTCCGCAGCGCTTGGCCAGATACACACAGGACGCTACTTTTCAATTGTTTGCCAATAAGCAAAAAAGTTACTTTTACACAGCCCTGGCTCCGTAAATATAGGTACAAAAAACTAAGTGATGCAGACTGCACCACACAACAACAATATCCTAGCCTGTTTTTGTTTTAATTGGAGTTCGAATTTAGCAAGTGTTCTAAACTATACCTTTAATAGGGGGGTGATGGAGAAGATCAATGGTCATCGGTCTAGCCACAATCACCATTCATGTTAACAATGGAGAAATGTTAAACATTTATTAGTATTAAAATTCAGAAGTTACCTTGAATAAAGACATCTTTGCCGCAACACTCATCTTTGCTCTGGCATCTGTCTTTACGTCGGCTGTAAGAAAAATCCATGAATGTAAAAAAAAACGATGATTGTATGAACGCAAGTTTTCTTTTTACAGGGTGGTCGGGGGAAATGCATTAATATTCATTAGAAAAGTGCAACCTGATTGGCCAGTGAGTGCCTTAACGTTTCACAAGTTGTAGTGAGATCTTTTTGCATCTGGAAGAGGACTCCCCATTTAGAAATACTAAACAGATTAATTTGTCCATACACCATATAAAGTTGTCTTAAAAATAAATGAGTAAAATAAGTAAATATGATTGTAAATATACACAACAATAATAATATTGGGTCAGAATCTGGATCAGAACAAAAGACAATAGATCATAATAGCTGCAGAGAATAGTTTCTCTGTCTTAACAAAGCCTTACCTTTATATTGACCTTCTTCCTCCACATCCAATAGCCTAGAGCAGAGACAAGACAAGACAAATCAATAAGAGATAAGAAGGAAGGCGTATGTGCTCGTGACAGAGCCAGCCAAAACACAGCACAGTACACTCAGTCGAATTTACATGCTCAACAAATGTGCCTGTCCTAAAGCGCACATGCAAACTACATGCAAAGCACGCTGCCCTGTAAACAGAGGCGTTCAGTCCGATGTGTCCATTACGCATTACGCCACTTGGACAAACAGCTGTGTACACGGAAGTGGTGGCGGAATGGGTTTTCAACTCGCAGTCACATCCTCGTGTGTGGTCGCATCCCCGGCATAGACTAGCTGCTAAAGGCAGGGTCAGTCTTTTGGGGGCTTGCTAACTTCGAACTCAAATCAAAACAAAAACACCTTTTCTTTCAATGCCATAGACGGTACTCCATCAGATGCTCGGCCCCCACACACTGGAAACACATTGCAAAGGCTAGGGTGCAGTCTGCACCACTTTGTTTTCCCATTTAAAGGAGCCAGAGCTGTGTGGAAACACTGGTTACTAAGTGTGTCCTGAATATAGAAGATAACGGACCGCGAGGAGATAATTGCTGAATTTGACAAAAAAAGCTCATAATCGCTGAGGACACCTTTAAGCACCCTTGAGAAAAACACCTGACTTCTATTATACCTGCTTCTCAAAGTAATTATTCACCAAAAAAAACTAGAATTACTTCCTGCCTTGATGTACCCTATTGTTGTACTCTAATTCACTCACAGAGAGTCCAGTCAACAAGGCTTTTTGTTATTTGATGTGTGGATCTGCCGGCCTAAAAGCATGCCTGAGAAACCAATGCTGGTGTGAGCCATGCTTCTTTGGTTTGTTCATGTGAGGCTTTGCTGGAAGAGATGCAGGCAGGATAGGAATCAATATTTAGTTGATTAGCGCCTATGAACCGATATCATATATACCACAAAACGTTATACTGCACGAGTAGAGTGAGACATTTCAACGGACGTTTAAATTATGTCCTGCTGAGGTTTAAAGCTGATCCCCTATTAAACAGATCTCATACAGAAGCAAACATCTCATTTACATTTACATTTACGGCATTTGAACAAATGCAGCATAATGTCACTATACCTAATACCACGTGATGAAACATAAAAAGTGCAATAATCTCTTCCAATACAGAAGCAAACATCTCAACCAGAAGAAAACATCTCATCCAATCTAGCAGCAGCTCTGTGGCCTTACCCACTGCTGCCTTGCATCTCATTGGCCGTGATGGGCTGCGTCCGGAAGCGCTCGCTGGTCTTGCGTCCCCTGCCACCGCCGCCAGGCATGTAGCGTCGTGTCCGCTGGCGCCGCACGCTCTCGGGGACCGGGCCAGCGGCCATGTGGAGAGGGGGCGTGGCCAGGTCGATGGTGGGCGTGGCCAGGCCCGGCACAGGCCTGGGTTGGAGAGCGGAAATGGGAAAAAAGAGGCAATGTGCTGTTTAGAGTCACAGGAGGGTTGGACGTGAGCACGCACACACACGCGCACGCACACACACACATATTTCTGATTAGCGTATTGAGCATGAGTGTGGAGCAACCAGCCAATCGGCGGCTAGCTAGTTTTCCCCAAGATGGCGGCATCAGCGTCTGGTTACCATGGCGCTCTGGCTGATATTAAACACACTGACTGGACTACCTACCTTTATCTCAACCAATCATATGTAAGGAAGCCTGACTGAAATGTATTAGAGGCGCCTATATGACCAACACACACACACACACACACACACACACACATATCCTGCACCCCCCAGACCGCCCCCACACACGCACACACACACACACACGCAGGTGGCCCATACTCCGTGTCAGCTTGGTGCAGCAGGGCGCTCCTCAGCTGTCCGACCGACACGCGTGTGTGGAGCAGTGGAGCGTCCCCTTCACCGGTGCACTCCTGCCTGTAGGGGGCAGAGGTGAGTACACCGCAGAAGTGTCAAAACCTGCAGTTCATCGAATGGCCACTTGAGGCAGGCTGGTTAAAATGTCAGAATTTACAGCAAAAATATCAGTCATAGACAAACACCTAACCTTATACTGCTCCCGGTGGTCAGGTGGTGCATTGCATGGCAGCCATCACCATCGGTGTATGAATGTGTGTGTGTGAATGGGTGAATGTGAGGGTACACTGTACAGCGCTTTGAGTGGCTAGAAGGTTGTAAAAGTGCTGTATAAATGCAGCAACATCTACCATGCATGGCCTGAAACAAAGTCAATTGACCTCAAAGCAGTTTGCTGCAGAAATACCATCAAGGCCTCAGAGTGGTTGGCTACTTAATGAATGTAATATACTTACAATACCCATTAACGCCCAGGAGGTAAATAATGGGCAGTATTAAGGTGATATCCGTGGACCTCCCCATGAACAACCATCCCGCCGTTTGACCCTCTGCTATCCCATTCTCTCTGGCTAACCTGTTCACAGCTGCCACGTCAGTAAAGCCGTTGGCGACCCCTCGACCCCCGCCATTGGCCGCTCCGACCGGTGCCATCCGCCCGTCTGGGCAGTTCGCCCCCTTGAGGCCGAGGCGGTAGGCGGTGGGCTCCTCCTCCGCATTGCCATAGCGCTCGGCTAGCTCGCGCCGTCTCTCGGCCTTGTAGCGGGCGATCCGCTCGGCCCTCGTCTCCGGGGCATCATCGCCTTGCATGATCCTGGGGGCGGGACACGGGTTCCCCTGGCAAAGACAAGACACCTAGCTAGTCGGATGGGCCGGTCGTTCTCCCTTAAGCATTCGTCCAATCAGACAACAGGAAACGTAGCAGCGGTCTGTAGCGATCCGACGTCAGGACGAAACCAGTCTCATGCGTTCTTCCTGGATCAGACCAAAGCAAAACATTAGGTGTGTGCGTGCGTGCGTGCGTGTGTGTGTGCGCACAGCCAAATGGCTCGCAACCAAGAATGTTTATTTACATTATTACATCGCTAGTCTAGCGGTTTGAATATGCAACCAAGGAAGTGACCGGCGGTGCTCTTTCCTGTTCCGTTAGATCAGCTCCTAGAAACATAAGCGCTCTGCTGGTATTTAGGTTATTGCCGATAATATTTGAGCATGCATGTATGATTGTGCATGTTAGCCCTAGCTGACCACCTGCTTCTGCCACTATGCTAGCAGAAGGTGATGCATGTTAGCCCTAGCTGACCACCTGCTCTGCCACTATGCTAGCAGAAGGTGATGCATGTTAGCTCTGTTGACATGCTTCTGCCACTATGCTAGCAGAAGGTAATGAATGTTAGCCCTAGCTGACCACCTGCTCTGCCACTATGCTAGCAGAAGGTAATGCATGTTAGCCCTGTTGACATGCTTCTGCCACTATGCTAGCAGACGGTAATGCATGTTATCCCTGTTGACATGCTCCTGTCACTATGCTAGCAGAAGGTAATGCATGTTAGCCCTAGCTGACCACCTGCTCTGCCACTATGCTAGCAGAAGGTAATGCATGTTAGCCCTGTTGACATGCTCCTGTCACTATGCTAGCAGAAGGTAATGCATGTTAGCCATGTTGACATGCTTCTGCCACTATGCTAGCAGAAGATAATGCATGTTAGCCCTGTGGACATGCTTCTGTCACTATGCTAGCAGAAGGTAATGCATGTTATCCCTGTTGACATGCTCCTGTCACTATGCTAGCAGAAGGTAATGCATGTTAGCCATGTTGACATGATTCTGTCATTATGCTAACAGAACGCTTGCTAATGGGTGCTAGTGTATGACTCATTCAGCTATTCACAAATGTAAACCTGTTTTTTTTGTAACATGACTTTGGAAAAAAGTGTCTGCTATATGGGGTAAATGGCCTCCCTCCCGCCCTCCTTCCCTCCTTTCAGCCCTCACTCCCCTATCCCAGTTGTCACCATACTGCCCTGTACAGCCCTGTATCCAAGCCCATGTGTGTTGTAAGCCCTGTAAGATGACCTGCTCCAGGCTGCAGTGCCATGCAGGAATCTCCCCTTGCAGTGCAACCCGACACCAAGCAACCCAGCTCCACCGGTGCCCGGGCCACAGCGGCACGGGGCCCGCAAGCTGTTCCGTAATATCTCTATCTAAGTTATTTAAGTGATCCAAGTTACTTAAATTAAAGCTGAACATGAGCTGCACTTGTGCTAACAGACGGTTTTGTTATGTGTTTTGAGGGCTCGTGGAAATGCAAACACACATACTGTTGTAAACCCTCACCCTTAATATACTGTACTGTAGGTGGGTGATGACTTTCATGCTATGTACATTTAAATGATAAATGTTCTATGGACCAGTAGACAACATTTGGTCTTCTGGTGTGACAGGGTCTCCTACAACAGACATGAAACGATGAATAACAACAAAACATATGGAATTACACATCACATTAACATAACCAGACTTGCATTTCACATGTATGGATTCCTGTAAGCATTTAGCGAAGCTAGGGTGTGTGTGTGTGTGTGTGTGTTTGAGCTTGTGCTTGTGTGTGAGTGAGAGAAAAATAGAGTTAGGGAAAAATAGAGAGAGAGAGAGAGAGAGAGAGAGAGAGAGAGAGAGAGAGAGAGAGAGAGAGAAACTGTGGAGGTCAGCGATCCTGATGCTGTCCAATCACAGCCACACAAAGAGCTAAGACTTAGTTCAGCTAGTTCACTACCACACACACACACACACACACTTGCACGCATGCGCACAACACACACACACACACACACACACACACACACACACACACACACACACACCCTACAGTGGCTTTGCTAAATGTTTACAGGAAGCCTTAGATATGAAGTCTGGTTATGTTAATGTGATTGTGAAAACTACTTTAAAACTCTGTTACTCTGTAACATAATGGAATATTAAAAAGTCTATTCCAGACATGGAAAGTCATGGAATTTTATATTCCTTAGTGTCAAGTCATGGAATATCATTGAATTATATTTGCAACACATTAACATTTTAGTTGCCATTCATCACAATGATACTGGATGTGGTATAATATTACTTGATATTATTTCCTGAATCAGGGGTTAACCTGGGACGGAGCCATGCTCCGCTAACCTGAAACTCCGCTTGGATTGTTAGACACACGTCCATCTGGGGAGCCGTCCATCCACACAGTTTTTTGGCAGTGCAGGTGATAAGATGAGCCACCTGTTGTTGTCAAGTAGCTTTGCTGTCGTCACACCTTAACCACGCCCATAGCTATCGCTCCGACGCTGATTGGTCAGTTACTTGGACTGAAATTGCTAGGATTTGAAGCTCTTCAGACTGATACTCAAGTCAAACCGAAGTTGATGAGATCAGGATGGTCTCCTGAGGCTAAAGCTCCATCATCAACCACATTTGTGCAAGCTAACGTGAATAAGTGTTTGCCCTTTTCTGACGGACTGTTTTTAGTCAGTGAATTTTACATTTGACTTAGAGTAAAAACCCTGATAAAGGTATTATTAGTCATAGACCTGTGGCAGGAGAATTTGGTGTGAACAGTCTGTTTTACAATTAAATGGTTCTAAGACCAAGGAAATTGATTTTAGAAGGGGTCTCACATCTCCTACTCTTTCTCCGACCACTATTAGAGGGGAGCCTGTGACTGTTGTCCAGCAGTATAAATACTTTGGAACCATTTTAGATGACAAACTTACCTTTGATGCCAATACTGATTTTATTGTAAAAAGGCAAATCAAAGATTGTTCTTCTTAAGGAAGCTCAGACATTTATATGTTGACAAGTCTCTGCTGAAAGTGTTTTACACTTCATGTATTGAGTCAGTTTTAACGTTTGCTATGATCTGTTGATTTGGTAATCTTAGTGTGAAAAACAAAAACCTGCTGGGGAAACGTGAATGTGTGCCGTAAAATGTAATGGTCTGTGCAAGCTGTACCAAGTTAGAGCCATGCAGAAAGCCCAGGCCATCTTCCAGGATCCACAGCACCCTTTATATAGTGTACACTGCTGCCTTCAAGGCGGAGGTTCCATCAACCAAAGGGTTCTACTAACAGATATTTTAGGTATTTTATCCCAACGGCTGTTGGTTTTTTAAATAAAATAGGACTAGACCTGTGACTGAGTAATGTACTCACAGATCCTTTTTTATAAAACAATTGATCTTTTCCTTCTTCGGAGACATTTTATTTTGTTTTATTATTCTAGTGATGTAGAGTGATGTAAGCTAATGTGAAGGCCTATGTGTGAATGTTTGTATGTGTATATGTTTACTTATTGTATTATTGTATTTACTGAGGACTGCTGATGTAAACTAAATTGCCCCTCGGGGACATTAAAGTTTTACTCTGCTCTACTACTAGTATTAGTATTATTACTACTACTATTATTATTTTCACTTACTGTTATTTTTGTTGTACTATTAGTGAAGTTGGTCTTCCCAAGCCCCAGTGAAACTAAAGACCCCTTGCGTTTTTGTTAAACTATGTACTATCTCTGTAATGGATAGTACGCTTGCACACCGGAAGCGATGATGTGCGTTATCTACCAAGACACATCTGCTCTCAGCCTTGGGAAAAGTTGGGCTTATATGCAAAGTAATAGCGGGAAATAAACTGAAAGTAAATCAACATAAATTATCAAATGAAGCTGTAATGCAGCTCTATACTGGTGTTGAAATCACACAGCCACTTGAACTGCGTTCAAGTGCATTAACACAGTTAGCCAAGCAAGCGGCCATCTTTCTTTCTGTGTGGTGCAAAAAAGTCATGTGACGACCTAGGGGGATCACGTATTGGAGGAGAGGTGTGTCACCCAGCCAGGCTCAACCCAGATCCGCAGTCAGCAGGTTATAATCCAGCACCACTGACTGGGTGACACCACCGCCTTTCACTAAAGCCTCTGGTGATGACACGAGGTCCATTCTCTGACAGTTGGTTACACCTGAATGATGCTGCATTCTAATCAGAAGCACACCACATAGGCTAGTCAGACACAGCTGATGTAGTCCCTGTCAAAGACTAAAACTAATACCGCTTTCATTAGAGACAGCTGCACACAAGATTTAGCTGACATTGCTTACAACGCATCTTGAAATTGCTATTTGAAGATACATTTTTTCATTTGTAGTGCCGTTCTGTATAAGCCTACGGTATCTGATTTAAGCCTACTGTAGCCTATGAGTGACATTCAATTCTACCTGCGGTTAAGTTTAGGACTAACACATTAGAGAACAAAAAGAATAACAACTCATGTTAGACTATGCCTATAGGCTACTGCAGTCAGATTAGAAATATATTTTTCTGCACTGTGAACCATATAGTGGCAAATATAATTCAAGGGCACTCCAACCGCAAATAACGAATGTAGTCTTATAGCCTACTGCCCTACTCAATACCATGCAGAGGCTTAACAATCTTGTGCAACCTAATCTCAATGACAGTTGAATGTAATATTGATGCATCTGCATTGAACTCGAGTTCAGCTATTATTGATTGACCAATCGTTTCCTAACAGTCAAAATACATTTATAGTCTACACTAACTACACTATTTATCATACGTTAGTCTACATGGTTTCCTTAAATATGTAGGCTGTATACTACAGCCTACATAATTAGGTGGCCAATTATTCAAAAAGTTAGTTAACAATTCATGCATAAAAACTCGATTTTTGTTCATAACAAGTTAAAGTACCAGGCCAGTAATAAATAAACGTGTATCTCTGACTTGAAAAACATAACACAATCATTCAACGTGTAGTCAAAGTGATTCAGCGGCTTAACAGAATATAGAAGATCACAATAATGCAGTTGCCTGAACGCGCTCCCAAGTAGGCTACAGTCCTTATATATTATCAGTGCTCTCACCGCCAGGCTACAAGTGATACAATGAAACACGAGTGCTACAGTAAAGTTCATACAGCATAAAGTTTGTACACGGCTACTTACATGCGCTGACACCCATCGAAGCGCACCGGAGGAATTGGACATGAGCGCGCCGCTGCAGAGCGCTAAAGCCATGTAGGGCGCCCTGCTCCTACGGCCCCGTTAAAAATACAACCCCCTCCCCTCGCTTTGGCATTCCAAACCCAGCGGCCGAGGCTGGAAGACTACACGACTCACTGACACTAGAACAGCAAACATACAAACAGAAAAGTCACAAGAACACTGTCAATAACAGGCAATGAATCGTCATGTTATATATTGTGGCAACAGTCTGATAAGAAAAAAGATGTAGCAATACGCCTAATCAATGGTTTTATCTACTCTTAAAGCTTTACAACTGAAAACCTCAACTATATACATTATTAAAACAACCATTCCCTAAATTAAGTTATAATAACGCTTTAATAAATTATTTTGTGTAAACGTACAAATGTGATACCATGGTGCAGATAGGGATGTAACGTGTTGCAACAGCGCCACACCATGGTCACTTAATCGATGCATAAAATATTGTTATGCCATATTACTGTTCAACACACCAGAATACATCTTAAGGGGAATTACATAGCTTGTACAAATATGGCAACGGCGCTTTGATGTGGTGAGGTCTGTAACCTTTGACAAGACAAGTGAAGGCTATTAAAATAATGCCCTTGCTTAAAATAGTATTCCTAATTTGCTATATCTAGTATTATGACTTGCTTTGGCACATATCACTGACTGGGCACCCTCGCTTAGATTCAGGTCAGGAGAGTTCATTAAAGTAATCCCTACAATTATTAGTAATTCTCCTAACCCACTCCAGTCTGTACATTCTGAAAATATACGTTTATTTTATTAAGTGAACATATAATGGCAAAACATTTGTGCAATGGCTTCACATTCAAAAACAGAAGGTTTACATAAAACAGAACTTCATTAACTTTTTCACACCAATGGACACTACTACAAACTCATGCATGACCATTTTAAGGTAACAAAACAGGTTAAACAAACAAAAGTACAGGTGTACCCTATTCCAATCCTTACACCATAAATATCTCAATAGATATCTTTCAAGAAAAAGAAAAGTCTACATTACATTATCCAGTCTGTTTGCAGCTACTTAGCGTTCATATTTCCAAAGCAACAACCCTTAATAATAAATACATGCATGAATATTCTTAGGCAACTCACAAGAACCTGTGCCAAACTTAAATGGGTAATTAAAAGGGGAAAAAAGGGTCTGGTGTCTCAGTTGGGAAATTACTGAACTCAAATGATGGTTGAAATGAAATGATCTCTTAGCAAATACATTTTTGTTGTTTGTTTACCATTAAGTTAATGTAAAACCAGATCATTGTTTATGTACACTTCAGTGGTACAAGAGACGTGAAAAAACATTTCACATTTCAACTAAAGTGCAGAAGGAACTTTCTTTTTTTTTTACCTTTGACCCATTTCCACAGATCAGCACTGAATGCTTCCATGATGTTTTGAACAAATACATTATTCACCCAAAGAAATGGTTCCATAATAACCCTTTCCCATCTGTAATACTTACTGAGTGTTGTTCTTTATTCATAGCCTGGATACCAGCCTATTAGTAACTCTGCACAAGATGCTAGCTTTCCCAACAAAACAGTCTGGAATTGCATTATGTTCACCATTATGTCACTAATTCACTTTTTATATCTTCTCACAGTATTAGATGTTGTTTCTGCGTGGTCAATGGATGATGCCAGCAATACAATCTCCAACAGAACGCACAAATTCACCAGTTATATTTTTGTTATTATTTTTGTTTTGTCGCTTGAGCCAATCTAGGAATGTGCACAAGGCTCTACCTTAATAAGCCTCCATACGCCAAACATCTAAATAGCAATCGAGACCAAACTGTTTTGTATGATGCTACAGTGCTAGCATCTATAGCACTGATTTGCTAAGCTGGTGCATTACACAGGCTATTTGTCACACCTCTCTCTCTCTCTGTTTTTTGTCTCACATGCTTCTCTCCTCTAGGTATCGCCCTCAGACAGTCTTGAAGAACGGGTGGGCCAGTGCTATCAAAGCCGAGACACGATTGGCTGGTTTGAATGCCAGAAACTTCTGCGAGTGAACAGAAAAAGGGCCACAAGGTGTAAATAACAACACCACCACCACCGCCACCGCAAAGCAGTGGCCATAAACCCATGAGCCCAGTAGCCAAGGCAGCCACTCACAGAAAGGAGGTCACTCCCCTGGGGACACAGGTTAGGCAGAAGGAGTGCACAGGGCTCCTTCGGGCCCCAGCTGGGAGAGTAAGGTATGGGGCTTTCGTTAGGCCAGTCGTCCTCGCTGGGTAAGCCCATCACCCTGCAACACACCCACACATCTCTACCTCAGCCCAATACACGCACAAACAAACCACAGCACACTAAAATGTGTTTCTTGAGCTGTAAACTACATTATAGTACTGAACTGCTGGTGAAAAAGATCAAATCAGCATTTTATGGGTTGTATGTAGCTCAACACTCCTACACTGTTATAATAAATAAATAAATAAATAAATATATATCACACATATGCATAATGACTCTTCTTCATAATATACTATTTATATATATATATATATATATATATATATATACACACACACACACACACACACACTATTTATATATATATATATATATATATACATATATATACACATACATACATACATACATATACATATACATATAATATTTCACGTCCGGTGCTAAAATGTAAATGTTATTGTAACCGTTAGTACTTTTACAATGTTTTCATCCTTTACGATACAATAGTTTCTCAAACAAAAACATAAAAATGTTTATAGGGTTTTTATTGATTGTTGATAGAAGCTGGTTAAATGTGAGCAAAAAGTATTCAAAACAAAACTCACTCAAAGATTTTCTGTAGTTGTTGCGTCTCTGTGTTTCCACAAAACAGTGGTCTGAGGGGTACAAATATGCAGAAAACAGCAGTATGTGAAATGCTGGTTACACACATCTAGCTGTTTATCTACTATAGCGCACAATCTTGCATCTATCTTTCCATATATAGCACAATCGCACCAGCCCAGCAATCTATTGTGCAATCTTATTATGGGTAGTGTAGTAGTTATCCGTGACATCATCAATAAATAATGTTTATCTTAAAACAAGGATGATATCATACAAACGTGTGGCTTCTACTGGAGCATATACTATTGATTCACAACTTCGTAGCTGTTTGGCCTGGGCACAAAAAAGTTTCTATGAGGATTTTCCGAAAAGTCAATGGAGAAAATGAATGGGAAATGTACTTCCGGAACCACACTGTTGCGCTCTGTACATGAATGTGCATGACTGGGTTGGTTCTATTCCCACTCTAAAGATATTTAAACTGGAGAAAAAGGAGGGCACATGCAGTTAGCAGGTGAAATAAATAATGTTAAGTAATAAGTAATAATTCCAAGAGATAATTTATTTATTTTAAATACGGGGCTTAATGGAACGTCTGTTGCTAAGCTGCGTCCGTATACTGTATGTTGCTACAGCTCAGGCTTCACCTCAAGAGGAAGAGCTCAGCGAATATGCAGCCAACGCTCCACAGGTCCACCGAGGACATGTAGACACAGTTGAGCAGCACCTCGGGGGCCCGGTACCACAGCGTCACCACCTGTATAAGGGGACAAGGAACAGACGCACAGGAAGCTGGAGAATAACGCGCTTTGCCGCCATTTTCCCCATTTAAGACTATACAGAACTAGCCTGGCTCCGCCCGACTATACTATATCGGCTCAATGTTTTTCACTGTGATTATAGTCTGGAAACCCTGTGCACAATCAGGGTGTGTTAGTGAGAATAGGCGTTTAACATTGAAGTTAAGCGTGTGTTTTAGATGAGGCGATCAAACAGATTGGTAAAGGCTGCTCGCATAGTTTATAGTTAATTAGTAGATAGTTCATAGTCAAAATAAACCAGAGGTCTACCATTATAAATACTTCCCAATGAAGAGTAGCCTGACCCTGTGTAAACCACGGCCATAGCTGCCAGCGTTAACCAGGTGGTTCTGCCTGGCAAGATGGCCTCCTGCGTGAGGCCGTGATCTGGTAAATCCAGCCGCGTCACAAGGCAGACTTACGCCAGGCGTGAGGGCAATCTGGTACGTGTAGAACCGTGCGAGCCCCAAGTCGGCGATCTTCAGCTCCCCGCGGTTGCTGACCAAAACGTTCTCCGGCTTCAGGTCCCGGTGCACCACCATGTTGGTATGCAGGAAGTCCAGCCCTTGTAGCAGTTGCACCATGAGGTCCTGTGAGGGCAGGAAGTGAGGCACCGCAACACAACTAGCGTCACTAGGCCTGTCATGACAACTGTTTGTTGGCCGATATATTGTCCTACAAAGAATTGCGATAAATGATATTATTGTCCGCATCATGTGTAAACAATGTTGTTCCGTTATTGACATGTGACAATTGTTCATTATCATTGGTTAAACCAATTTCATTGCTTGGTAAAATATTACAAATAAATCTTGAAGCAATAAAACAAAACAAAAGGCAAATCGCAATTCATTCTTCCAAACGTGGTTGGAATTATGCAGTCGTCTGGAAAAACACCTATTAAACCCGCGATGTCGCTGTCTGCTCTGTGTGTGTGTGTGTGTGTGTGTGTGTGTGTGTGTGTGTGTGAAGCGCGGCCTGCCATCAGGCAGACGAGAGCACAGAAGCAGCACAACATGGCTGACTTTCTTACGTCAGCAACACGCATGTAAATACAACAGGCAATATTATAGACGTCTGAAAAATGATTGAGGTCATGTCCATATATTGCACGATAAGTCGATATACGTAGTAGCAGAATTCATGTTTTTCTTCTGTAGAGGAGTCCGTCCCACACGAGCAGACGCTCTACGAAACTCGCTAAAACCCAACCCTAGAGCATGTTGCCAGAGCGTCCATGAGGTGTCGGAGAGTGAGATTTACGCAACTTACTGCACAGCGCTACCGGATGGCCACCGTTACACTTCAAGCACAACATTACATATTTTTTAGGGTGACATACTTTAAGCAGAATTCAATTTGATTGGCTGTAATAAGGGGCGCACAATACATTGACTCAGCATCGTTATCGCAATATCACGTTGCGCAATATCATATAGCAAATGTTGCAGGAAGTGCAATATTCAGTTTATTTAGTGGAGAGATGCGTCCATTGGCTGTTTGGATTAGTTGTGTTTGATTTAGACAGAACAGTAAGACATGTGGCTGAGGAAGCTAATGACATAATAGAGATCGAAGAGGAAACATTAGAGGGCAAAAAGAATGTCTCCTCGGTAGCTTGGAATCACTGTTGTTGAACCAGTCCAATATGAGTCAGTTGAAAACGTGTTGTTTTGATAATATATTTTGATGCATTTTCCCATAACCTGTTTATGGGATATGTTTAAAAATATCTAAATAAATATCGATATTGCCATTTTTATGATCGATATCACATTTGATCAAAATCGTGCAACCTTACTGTAAATGTCAGAAAATTTACATACATATATACACACACACTACTCCAGATTGTTATATGGACAGATTCTACCTGATTTTTAAAAAGGCAGCATGTTTTTACAGTGTTGTGTAAGCAAGTTGATGGACACCTTAATTTGGTCTAGACCCAGTCCAGTCTTGGGAACCTTTGCCAGGTATGTAGACAAGTCCTGATCGATGTACTCAAACACCAGTGTTAGCTCCATACTACTGCCCTGTAGATTAGCAGATATATCCCATAACCTAAGGAAGTATGGATAGGGGAATTAAAAAAGGGAAAAATGGTCAGGAATATACAGCTGCAGAAAAAATTGAGACCACTGAACATTCTTTAAAAAGTAATAGTAGAAATATATTGTAATTGTAAATCTAAAAATACATACATGTGCCCTATTGTGTTTTTATAAAGTCTTCATGATCAAAGAAAACATACTTGATTATATTGGGATGATTGAAGTACTCCATTTTGCGCAACAGCGCCACCTCGCGGAGCATAAAAGGCGGAAATCCGATCTGTGGGTCACCGTGGAAGTTCATCTTCTTCACCGCTACGATTCTGGAGTCGCTACCGCATGTCTCTCTAGCTTTGTAGACTTTTCCGCAAGCACCTTCCCCTATTTCTGCTAGCATTTCATAGCTCCGACGACCAATGTCGATATGCATCTTTGTCGAAATTCAGTGTGCAATCATCTGTTTTATAAAACAAATATATAGATTGGCCTAATCGTTTTGCATGCACCAAAACGACAATATACCTGTCACCTTGAAATATAGTAGGCTACTACAGTATGTTAACCTAATCTAAAAACAATCAAATTTTAAACAAAAAAAAAACACCGTTTAAATTCGTGCTATGCTTATTCTGAAGCTAACACAAATAAGATTATTTGCCGTTAGATCGTTGCAAACCATAATCCTAAAAGTATAGTTTGACTTGAAAATGTGAGCGGCATAAATTAAACCATGCGTAATCAACTAAAACATATTTTACTTACTGGACAAAAAAAAAAAAAAAAAAAAAACAAGAAGCGGATCTTGCAGCCAACTATACAAAGAACATACTGTCTGGGTTGACGGCCTATTAGCACATTACTGAGAAAAATCACACCCCATTTGTTCCCCCAACTAATCAGATTGTTCCCAGGTTCTGATCACCTGTGACAGACACATCCCACACGGTTTCACGTGTGGTGCTCATGCTAGTGTTAACACTATATGGTTACTATGGTTACGCTATAGTCTTGTGTTTTAAAACATGAAATACATTTTATTTAATTTAATTTAATTAGACAGACCAGATTTACAAAGGCATAAACATTAGACAAAGCTGCCACAATCTTGTGCAAAATTTCATACATTTGCATATGTTAAAGAAAACAAAGCATAGTTTATTATTATTATTATTATATTATTATTATAGTATCATATTTTTTAACAATTTTTTAATGCTTTCAAATTCTACTTTATTGTTATTTGTTTGGCGTTCTAATGTGATCACAGTTTGGGCCCATGTCCCCTTGCAAGGGAAGTTCAAAGTTTCTCATATTTGTCAACAATGGAAGTCCAGCTGAATATCTCGCGGCCATTACTCCTCCTTGGCTTTGCAGTCACGAGGCTTGCTCCTCTTCGCCATGGCGATGGCGTCCAAATGCAGGTTGCGGTTGAGGATGACCGACCCGCAGGCGAGAGCCCCGGCCAGCGCACCGGCCAGGCCACAGGTGAACACATCCTGGCCTGTTGGAGCGCGCGCGCGCACGCACGCACGCACACACGCGCACACACACGCACACGATATTAAAAGTTCACATCACAATAATCCTGGCCAAAATAATTGCGACTGACTATATTATCACATCATACTTAAAACTTAAAATAGCACTAAGACATACTGGAATCGCTTTATCTTACATTTTGTTAAGAAACAAATCTTTTTATTGTCAAAAGCACATACTGTTATTTTTTTTGTGTGATTGTGTTTTCTTAGTTGGTCTGTACAAATATGATTTATGTTTTTACATGGGGGACATAATGGGCAAGTCGAGCCTTCAGCCATGTAGTCTAGTTAATAAATTAGAAAATCAATACAATTGGACTGTACAAGTGAGCTACACAGCTTTTTCTCATTACTATTTCCATGCTTATGTGAGGATATTCACGGTTATCCCAATAATGGAAATTCACCACAATAAAACAATCAACAATTAATATTTTTATCCTGCTATATGATTAAAACATAGGGTCCCATCCCTACAAGCACAGCTGTGCTACAAACATCCATCTTCACCGCTGACCATCTGTCATTAAATTGGTTAGGACTCCGGTTAAATCAGTATGACTTTTCTGTTATTCCATTGTTTTATATGCCTTGTAAACTTTGCTGTTGAGAAAAAAAAAAGTCCTATATAAATATTTGGATTAGCTACACCCTATTGTGTACTGTATAAAGCAGCGTTTCCCATATGGGGGTCTATGTAACCATAAGGAGTAGTTTGATGTACAATTAGCCTCGCGAGACCATCAGAGTAACAACTGAACCATCAGCGTCATAGCGACAGCTACGGTGTGACAACAGCGAGAGCAACGAAAACAATTTACAGATGACAGGCAGATGGTTCATCCAATAAGCTGCCAAGTTGTTTTTGAAAATGCAGTTTTGATGGGCGCTTCCCAAGATGGACTTGTGTTTAACATTCCAATCGGCATGACAGGTTATGGACAAGGTGATACGCAAGGAGAAAATTAAGTTATTTATTTTATATTTCAGGAAACAGAAAAGTTACTTTTCCAGGCCTGAAAAAGGCACCAAGCTGGAAGGTCATGGGTTCGAACCCCGGAGTAAATTTGTATCCTTGAGCAAGATGCCTAAACCTCTACCTGCTCCGTAATAATACTGTAAATGAACATTATAAATCATTTAGCGTTTTCACAGCCACCCTGCTAACGGACCAATCAGGGTGGATTAGTGAGAAGACGTTGAAGTTGAGCGTGTTTCTAAACGTTGTAGCAACGCTGATTGGTTCAGCGCTGTCCAATAGTTTCAAAGTGAATCAAAACACAATGTCAAAGTGAATATTGGACCGGGTTACACCAGGCTAAAGTGACGTAACTGTAATTGTAATCAAAGGCCATCCTTTTTCCATCCTGCGTAGCAACCCAGCTGTAACCATAGCTACGTGGGGTCTCACCTGTCAAGTACAGGTTTTTAAGGGGGGTCTGGGGTCTCATGACGGCGGCGATCTCTGGACTGAAGCGTGCGATCCCATGGTCAGCGCCGTATATCTCGCCTCTAGGGGCGCCGATGTAGTGTCTGTTGCTGACGGGGGTTCCAGCGTCCACGTATTGGATCTACACAGGACAGAATGGACACACACACACTACAGCTTGAGATCTCTGCCCGTACACTCGTGACACTGACTACAGTATTACTATAATATTGAAGATTTCGAGGAGATGTCACAGGTCACATGATTACGGCACCCGTGCCATGGTGGGGGTCAATGGTCTTGACCTCCATTGACATTGTAAGACATGAAGGTGCCTCCTTGTACACATCGTCTGATCACAACAAACTGAAACAAGCCTAAAATATGTTTCTTCTTGCACTACCTATAAGGAATGAAACCCAGAACATGCTCTTAATAAGCCTTTCAAACTGAAAATATTAATATTTGAAGAGACAAATGTGGCTGTAGGAAGTATCGACAGAGTGCAAGGTGTCATATTACACTGAAGACTAATGGAGAGGAACACGGTCTGCGACACATTATGGTAAAGTGCTTCACCGAGATAAAAGCGTTTGATATTTCACCATGTCAAATTGTTATTTTAGCATCCTATGTGTCAACCAGTCGTCACATGTGGGCATATTTATCAGGATCCTACAGTTTTCCTTGTTCTTCACGCTGATGCCTCGATCGCGAGATACTTTAGTTTCCTTAAAAAGCTCATTTGTTCATTGGTGCAACAGCTTATATAAACCTGGTTCTGGGTTCTGTAGCTTGTTGGTAGCGCATCCCGCCACACAACAACATGTAGGCATCTTTTACTTTGTTGTTATCAGGTGAAAGTGACAAGGAGGCACCGTCACACAACACCTATACCGACTATGGTGGCATGGTCACTACGGGAGCCGTGAATACAAGTGACACAGGGTTGGAATCCTCGACACTGTGTTCCAGCAGCTGTGCGTTGGGGCGGACCTTGTCCCGGCTGATCTTGGGGAACACGTCCAGAACCTCGTCGAGGACACAGTCGATGAACACCTGCTTCAGCTCTGCATATTCCGGACCCCGGTTGGTCACTTTGCCGTCCCTCCACTCCTCGAACCACTCGTACCTGGCGAGGCTTACCACACTCAGCGTGGACTTGCCTGGAGGACGAGGAGAAACGCAGCATTAAGGGTGTGGTCAGCTACTGCAGGCTAATTATAAGCACTTTTGTCAAATTCAACAAATATCTCCTGGCATTCAGATAGTTTACCGAAAAACTGAAAATAATCTGATGTGTCAACACAGCCTGACTCCGTGAATAGGAACATAAAGTGGCGAACACTGCTCGTATTAACAAAGCCGGAGGAATACACTTCATCGCAGAGGGATATATTTTACCTCGAAGTTAGCAAGCGCTCTGACCGCATGTCAGCCTAATTAATTATTTAAAAAAGGCCTAATTATTATTAATTGTATTTCCCTAATAATCCATAATGTAGTAAATGCGTCCTGTGAAGAGAATGACGTCATACTCCCTCTGTTTGTGCGTGTGTTTGCGTGTGTGTGTGTGTGTGCGTGCTTGCATGCATGCGTGTGTGTGCGTGACAAGGTCACGTGTGTGCGTGTGTGTGTGCCATGTAGTGACAGACAAGGTCACGTGTGACCCCACCTGGGCATCGTTCCTCCCAGGTGGGGTCTTTGGCTGACGGGGAGGCCACAAACAGCATTGGTAGCTTCTTAGCAGACTCCTCCCTGCTTCCCTGCAGATACGTGTCCACCCTGAGGGGAGGGGAGGGGTAGAGGACAGTGTGAGCCTATGAGAGGTGTAGGGGAGGGGTAGAGGACAGTGTGAGCCTATGAGAGGTGTAGGAGAGGGGTAGAGAACAGTGTGAGGCTATGAGAGGTGTAGGGGAGGGGTAGAGAACAGTGTGAGGCTATGAGACGTGTAGGGAAGGGGTAGAGAACAGTGTGCCTACATCAGCCTCCAAGGCAAAGCCCTGTTGGTGACACTCCCACTTAAGAGACCAGAAGAGTTCTATACGTTTGATTGAAATGGTTTATAATGCTCCATCTTTGACATTATTCCAGTATATTTGACGACGCCGTGGCGTTATTTGTGTACGTACAGCTCGTCAAAATTGTTCTCGCGAAAGATCCAGTAGTTGTCTGCTTTGAGGCCGAGCTCCTCCTTCGTCCCATCCAGGCCGATGAAGACGCTCAAGCCACCCGCGCCGTGTGTCATCATGCTCAGCTGCTTCTGGACGGCTGCCGGCAGCGGACCACA
The DNA here is from genome assembly GCA_027564635.1 of Typhlichthys eigenmanni. NCBI lineage: Eukaryota > Metazoa > Chordata > Actinopteri > Percopsiformes > Amblyopsidae > Typhlichthys > Typhlichthys eigenmanni. The sequence goes on along the minus strand of JAODUK010010517.1, from coordinate 8,625 downwards.
GCACACGTTACATGTGACACTGTACAACCACAAGACACATGCAAGTACCATACTACGGTGGCCCTGAAGTTCAATCACAAACGAACAAAGCAAAACACAACCGCAAATAGGAAAGTGTTATAAGAAACATTTGTCCTGACATGTCGAGGGCGTATACGGAATACTATCGTTAAAAATAACATAAATATAACGATAACGATCTTGACTGCTTCTGTGATAATCCTAGCAAATATCTGCGCTTCAGTGTATAACCAATCAGAAGCAAGGAACAACTATAGGACCTACACTTTCTGTTGTGTAGTTGGTGTTGCGTTTTCCTGCTTTGTTTGCATTGTCGACATCTTGTTTTGTTTTCCGCATTTGTTCATTAGCTTTGAACTTCAGGGCCACCGTACAGTATATAAAACACCACATATTATGTCTCAAAGACAAGACAAAAAGCTAATTGTAAGCTGTATGCACTTTTTGGGAAATTCACCAAATATCTACATGGACTGCATTTAGTTTAAGTTCTTTTCTAACATTCCGGTCACTCAAAACGCTGGACAGTATCGCCTCACATTCACCTATTCACACACACACATTCATACACCGGTGGTGGTGGCAGCCATGCAAGACGCCATCCAACCACTGGGAGCAGTATAGGGATAGGTGTCTTGCTCAGGGACACCTCGACACTTAGAGTTAGCGAGGTTCGATCCAGTGACTTCTGCATCACCTGCTGCCCATATCTCCTCGCATTTCACTATCTTACCGTTCTCTGCGCGCGCAGGACAAAATGACTCAGTACTTCTGCACAGCCCTGGCGCCGTAAATAGCAACATAACCAAGCGCTCCCAACAACAACCCCGCTTAGCTTCATACAGCATTGTGTGTGTGGGGCGGAGCTTCTGAGGGAGCTTGTTTTGATTGATGCTGTAAGTTAGCAAGCGTTCTCGAGCCCTCACCTGGCATGGCCTGCAGATCTGTGGGAAGCAGGTTCTGGTAGGTGTTGAAGATGCCGGCGTCTGAAATGACAATCGGCGCGTGGATGTGGATTTCCTCTTGGCCCTTCAGAACGCTCACACCTGTAACCATGACAACCGGTCAGCCAGCCGGTCCTCTCCGGCAGGTCCCTCACCTACTCTGATCGAGGATTCCGGCCAACATCACTGTTTTCATGGTTTCCATAACAACAAACATCTCCATGTTTTTTTATTTTATTTCATTTTTTTTGTGTTGTGTGATGTGAATCCTCAATATACTGTATTCACTTGTGAGTGTGTGAGTGTGTGAGAGCGTGTGTGTGTGTGTGTGTGTGCACCGCAAGCTTCCTTAGAGCCGTTGAACAGGATGCGGTTGACCGGGGCGCGCACCAGAACAGCGCCCCCTGCCCTCTCCACAATCGGGATCATGTGGTAGGCGATCTCACTGGCGCCCCCTTTAGGGTACCAGGCCCCGCTCAGGAAGTGGCCCATCAACAAGCTGTGCATGGAGAAGCTGCTGTCCTTGGGCTGGTTCCCTGCGGAGGACAGGAGCACAGATCCAGCAGACAGAGAGCGAGGTTGGGCTGTTAGGGAACCACTTCTTCACGCGGTGCTATTATGACATTCTGCCACTAGGTGTCAGACTAGAGCACCAGCATCACATACAAAGACAAACTTTGTGCTCCGGCCGCCCCCGACACACACACACACACAATAGAATTAAAAAGTGTGTCTTGGGCAATTGAGCATTAATTTCTGTGGTGCTATAATGACATTCTGCCACTAGGTGGCATACTATATCACCAGCATCTCAGACCAAAACATAATTCTTTGTGGGCCCCACCACACACACACACACACAAACAGGCACGCACACGCACACACACACACACACACACACACACGCAGGTGACAAGCTCAGATTACAACACCCATTAGAGGGTTTTTTAACCAAAAATAATTACAAAATTGGCCTGGCCTTTATTCATCCATATACTGTAATATTGTTGCCATGTCAACTATCACCCTGATTGACTTGAGTATAATGTTGTCTCATTGGTTTTAGCAGTGACACTGAGGAATATGGCTTTGGGAGGGTGGGGGGGTGGATAGGGTCTGGACCAGAAGGAGGAGTGCTCCTGGCCCTCCAACACCACTTAACAAGGTCAGGGTTAGGCATCTTGATCAAAGATGCTTACAGGTAGGTCAACACTGGGGTTCGAACCCACAACCTTCCCGCTGGGAGTCCAGCACCCAGACCACTAGACCATCCTGCCCCTAAGTGGTGTGTAGTACGTGACAGTGGCGTACCGTAGGTGCCGAAGATGTAGGAGAACACGGCCTGCAGGTCCTTGTTGTCCGTGAGCTCGGCTGCCACGTCCGCCAGGCTGCGTGATGCCATCTTGAAGAAGACTGACAGGCGCCAGGCCATGCCGGTGCGGACCAGGAAGCTGGCCAAGGGGGCGGGACATAGCTTCAGCACAGCTAGCATCCAGACGCCACGACTAGCTCTCTGCAG
>JAODUK010010508.1:0-29712 GCA_027564635.1 Typhlichthys eigenmanni | reverse complement strand
CCCCCCCCCCCCCCCCCCCCCCCCCCCCCCCCCCCCCCCCCCCCCCCCCCCAGAGCTTCTGAGGGACTTTGTTTTGAATTGAGCTCCAAGTTAGCAAGCGTTCTTGAGAATTGCTAACCCTGCTTTTAACATTGAGACAAGGCATGTGTTAGCCGGCTTCAACAGATGTGAGGGTTTTCCAAAGGTTTATCAGCTCAGTAGTGCGGGGGGAGAGAGAGAGAGAGAGAGAGAGAGATATAGTCCCACGCAGGTGCAAAACATCTGACATATGGTAGAAGAGCCAGCAAGCTGTCAGTCAAGTGGGTCATGCGCACGCCCACACCTTCCTATAGGAGTAGCCTTCCCAAATCAGCTGTGTTCACTTATACTGTGTACTCAATACGTACCTTCTGCTCTGGGCGCCATTCAGTGTACTGTTTGACCGCAGTGTTCCAGATCTCCGCACCATGTGGGGGCCTACACTGACACACGCTGCACCAACAATTGAACGCCCTCACCCCACTGAAATTATGACATATGAGACAAGAACAGTTCTGTACAGGTGCACTTTTGAACAATCTTCCCTCTAAGGTACAATACTGGTCTTTAATTTACACAGATGTACTTTGACTGGTAGATTTTAATAAGGTTTTAACACGGACTGGTGCTAAAGGGGGCACATTCACATTTGCACCCTGTTGAGTCCATACAGTATCTGTATTCAGTTTCTGCGTGTGCCTGACATACGGAGAGCACAGACTCTGCTCTGTCTGAATGCTAATCAGGGGTGTGGTGTGGTGCTTATTTTATTGTCACCCTGGGGGAAACCCCCGCAGACACAGGGAGAACATGTAAACTCCACACAGAAAGGCTGGGACGACCGGGGTTCGAACCCGGGACCTTCTTGCTGTGAGGCCACAGTGCTGCCCAGGGTGGCGGGGCAATGAAGAGATTGCGTTCCACAGCCTCTCCTTGCGTCCTGTCCTCGCGTATCGGAGACGTCCGGGGACGACCCAGCTCCAGGCCTCTGTGATAGGCTGCATAGCCCCCCAAACCCCCCCCCCCCACACCCTCCCCACCAGCATCTGACAACAAACACTATTACCGACAACAACGCGGGACGACCACAGTGAGGAAACGAGAAGAATGGCTGAAACCAGAGGGACGTCACGATTGCAATTGCCGTGGAGCCCAGCGGAGGGAGCTCTGCCAGCGATTGTGTCCTCCCCCACTGGGCGGGACACAAAAGGGGCCGGCCCCAGTCAGGGGGCGCTTTCTGTTCACCCTACCGCATCGCAAACAATTAAAAAACAGACGAGCAAACACAGGGATGAATAAAAGCACTTTGTCTCTCTCGACGTGGGAGAGCGGGCTCACACGCGGCAAAATGTTTTCCGTGTTGTTTTGGCCCGGAGCCTAACCTTCTGGTATGCATGCTAATCCTTTGTTCTAACAGGGAGTCGTACTGAGATGTTGCGCATTAGCCGTGCACACATACGTACGAATACACGCTGCTGTACATACAAATGTTTGCATGAGGTATAGTACCACACTGTAGCTTTGTACCACATATCTGCCTCGCGCGTTGAGTAAACGTGGAGTAGCTGTAGCAGTAGAGTTGTAGTAAAGAATGTCTTTCAGCATTGGAATGGAAAAAAACTCCTTTGGACGATATTAATGTTCTGGCTGGTTGTTCCATCATAGCGGACGGTGTGTGTTGTCTAGTACTGCTTCTGTCATATGGGACTGTATCGATTTTCCTGCATGTGAATTTACTCTGTCTGGTAGCCGGCTCACTCAAATGAAAGTTGGCTAACAAACCCCTGTAGTGTAAAGGTTGGTGTTCAGAGTCGCGCCGAGGCATGTTTAAGCAGGATACACTACTGTGGAGTCAGTCTAATGGGAGCATTCTCAGCCCCGTATCCATCTTCCATTAATAAGCTGTTCTCTTAGATGGTGGCTTGACATTTACACAGACAAACACTTCTTCTGCTTCTCATATCTGGCAAACATTCATAAATGGTGAGTCATTGTCTGCTGTGACACAGCTGCCACACTGGTGTGTATAGTATGTTGTTGACATATCTATCTTCTTATCGTTATCTATCAAATGATCTTAATTACATGTATCGCTATTTGTAGAATTAATTTGTTTTAATTTATACTTGTATGCTGTCTAACTGGTATACATCAAATTGCGTTGCGTTTTGACTAATGCCGCAATTGACAACTTTAGGATGTTTATTTTCGATGTGTTGACATATTTTGTTGAAACTATATCAAGAAAAGCTCTGCTCGTAATAATTTAAGGCAATTTCATGCAACAGTCTTGTCTGCAGAAGTTTAAATTTGTTCTAAAATGTATGTAAATTATACATTTTAAATGCATTTACAGTATTCATGTATCCTCCCTATAGGCTTATGCTATGAATAATATTGTTTTAAAATGGTTTTATTGAATTGTATCTCACTCACTCAAGTCATTGGAAACGTAATAGTCAGTCAAATTATTTCCAATATTGATTTATCTGAAACAGTTCTTATCTGTGTGTGGAAACCTGTTTTTGACGTTTGGATCGTGAGTCAACTGATCAACTCAAACAGACTTAGCTTCTAGTTAGCTTCTAGTTTTGCATCAGGTTCAAGCAGAACCCAGGACCCATGAAGAAGCAAACGGTGAACTACGGTTGTGTATTTTGCCGCCAACACGTTGGTGCAGAGTTCTGAGTCACGTCGTGTCTGGCTGCCTGGCGCCACGTGACTCATGCCGTGTGACAGTTGTGACATGTGACTCAGAAGGCAATGTCACCGGACATCAGATGTGAAGCGTGCAGGGGAACCAGTGAGAGCGGCAGAGGAATCTGGAGCTCCCCAGACCAACATGAAACAGAATCTGATATATGAGGGAGTGCCGTTATCTGAAATGAGCGGGGGTAGGAAATCGTCCGGACACGGTTTTTTTACGAGCTCATCTTTACTACCTTCTGTCTCTCCTCTCTGATTTAGCAAGACGGCTTTAGAAGTCTGTAAAAATAAAAATATATATACTGAAAGTACCTGTGCTAAAGATAACCAGTAATATCCTGTCTCTGTTTTCAGAAAAAGGATTGGGGGAAATATTGTTTGTTGTCGCTATGATTTGGTTTGTTTCCGTCAACTGTGAACCAATTTATTTGCCGCACGAATGCGGTAAAGTCATTCCATTTGTGCTTACGACCAAAACTGTCACTGCACTCATATATCCCAAAAGTGCTCTTTTTACCGCACGCTCATTTATATTCATTTCTTTATTTTGTATTTTCCTCCAGTTTTAGACTTAATCAAATTCCACTTCTCGTGTGAATGTTATTGAAAGCATTTCATTTGCCAATTAGCCAGCTGCTCCCCAGTTAAATAATGAATATGCTAATTCTAAAGCTGGGGGGATATGTTGCCTTTTGAGTTACACAGTGACAATTATCCAAGTCATGGATACTGCCTGTGGAATGTGTGTCGTGTGTGTGTGTGTGTGTGTGTGTGTGTGTGTGTGTGACACACGTGTACAATAGACGTTAGAGCCTTATGATATTGATCTGTTCCCCAGATTTCACTTGAGAGGGCTCCTAACAGACCTGATTATAATATCTATATCTATAACTGGATGATCTAGTGGTCTGGGTGTTTGGCTCCCAGCCGGAAGGTCGTGGGTTCGAACCCCAGTGTTGACCTACCTGTAAGCATCCTTGAGCAAGATGTCTACCCCCCTACCCACCCAACTGTTCCCAGTGGTTGGTCGCACCTTGCATGGCAACAGTCATCATCGTGTGTGTGAATGGGTGAATGTGAGGCAGGATACTAAAGTGCTTTGGATAAAAGCGCTATATAAATGCAGTGCATTTACTGTATAACATCTACATCTATCTGTCTAGGCCTAGGTCTGTCTACTGTATAATATCTATCGAGGCTCTGGTCTGTCTGTCTGTTCGTCCCCCATCCTCATACCTTTACATGCATAGGGGGACACTCACATTTGATTAAAGATCAATAAATCCTATTTGAGTAAAAAACCACAAAGGATTGCTCCCCTAAAAATGTTGAGTCCCAACCCCCTTCAATGAGAGCCCTCATCAATGAGAGCACTCATCTAGCAGTCTGTGTGTGTGTCAGTACATGCTAGTCTCACACAGCCTGCTGTTATACTGTAAACATGAGTGCTTCATCTGCAGATATTACATTTTTTTTAAAATTTTTATTAAAGCAACAGTCGTTTGTTTGTTTTCAAAGATACAAGAGCCGATTGAATAATGGCCTGACATTTTTCCGTGCCGGGCAAGAGAACCATTTCCCATGGCAACAGATTAAGTCTCCAACCAGACCCTAACAGTGAATTTCCGTTTTATTCTTCAAAAGTCAAAAGAACAATGCTGTCTCTCAGAGTGGCCAAAGATCTCTGCCTGACTCATAAGTACTTTATAAGTATATTGTCCTGATATTTAATGATACAGTTGCTGCAAGGTGGATTAATAAAGTTCTGTCTAATCTAATATTTTGAAATCTGTGGCCCCCCAGACTGAACGAACCTGTGGGGAGTAGAATTACTGAGCAACATTTTAATATACTTAGCATATTAAAATAGCAGGCGGCTGATAGCTATCGAAGATGTATTCCCTGTTGTGAATCTAGTCTTCCGCATGTTCTTATCAATGTGTTCTAAACAACCAAACTGCTTAACCAAATGTACTCGTCCATGCAGTTATATTTTCATGAGATTGTTTATAGACGCTCAAAAATATAATTAATTGCCACTAATAGAATGCTTTTACTTGTGGTGTACGGCCGTGTTCCATCTATTGTCGACAGATACTTTCTGGTAGTCGCTTTCAGTCTGCTAAATGACTACATGCAAGTGCTTTGTGTAGCTAACGTTCTTTGCGCTTCATGCTAGGTGATAGTTAGATGATTGTTTCTGTAGCCGTGGCTACAGCTTTTTGAAGTGAGCAGTGTTGCTGCGGTGAACTCAAAGTGTCAGCGATTCAGACGCCTCTCTCAACTTCAGTTACTGCCTAGACACACATCTGCGTGGAGCCGCGCTTTCCACAAACAATAGACGTGGGGGGGGGGCAAAATGGAAGCCGTTCCCACACAGGACGAGATGGAAAGCAAATGAAGCAGATAAAAGAAAAACAAATGAATACAATGCGAGGGCAGGAGAAGGTACAGTAACGTTTGGAAAACAACAGAACGCAGGCAGTCTACAAGATGACACCATTCATTTGTTGTTGTTTTATTTTCTTTCTTTTTTTTTTTCTTTTTTTTTTAATTTCAGACCACACGAATAAATGGAAGAAAAAATTCTGCACAGCAGCGGAGACTGTAGTGTTTACTCCGACATGGTTTCACCCCCCTGGTTTGGCGTTCCTCACAGCCTCATAGGCCAGCGAGGGTGAAGGACCGCAGTTGGCAGTTGGTGGCAGCTTCTCCCTGAAACAACAGATGGGCTACATGAATCTGTCAGTCTGTCAGGCAGAGGGAGAGAGAGAGGGAGGGATAGATAGAGAGAGAGAGAGAGAGAGAGAGAGAGAGAGAGACTGTCAAAGAGAGACAAATGAATCACGGAGATCTAAATGGTGAATTTGTCTCACCATGAGGCGTAACCACACAAACGAAAACCCTCTGACATTGTCTTCAGAGAGGGAGGAAGACATTAATTCTCAGACCATGACTAGTGTTTTCCCTCCCTTCCCTTTCCTTCCCTTTTGCTACCAAAAACCACCCTCATTAATAGCCTAGATATGATTATGAGGGTTAATTACATTTCATGATTTGGTCTCCATCTGTTGGCCAGAAGGTGACTGCGTGGTAAAGCAATTCCACTGTCCTGGTCAATTTCATATTCCTAAAGTAATTGGGATTTCATCCCAAAACATTTCAGCTCGTATTTCAGCTCTTATTTCACCAGTTTAGAGCGTGGACCGTCTAGCGGGCTCTAGCGGGGGAATCCGCCTCTTAACAGCTGCTGTGAACCATCGGGAACGCCGCCTGTGACTCCCTTCCAATTAGGAAGCATGTTGGCCCCAAACCTTTTTGAGTTTTATTGGCTAAGTAGCTGGGCGAAGATGCTTCCCCTCCAAGGCCTGCTTTCCCAAATGCATAATCCTCTATGAGGTCACCCCATACCCCCCTCTTATCGCCCCCTCAGCCCATACTGGTTCAGCCCCCTCTCTCCTCCATCTCGTCACCCCAATGCAATCCTTGTCTGGGACTACTACGAAAGGCATTTCCACGATGAGTGTTTCAGAAGTCACAAGTTCCACGTTGCTCAAATCAAAATGCGTGCACTGTTTTAGTGATGTTGTCCTGTACTGCTGAGAATTGATTATCACAGTTTGGTCAATTACAGTGTCAGTCTGCATTTCAGAGAAAGCCGCCAGGGCAGTCCGATAACGCCTGTGTGAATCGCACGTGGCGGGAGACGGCAGCCTTGTAAATATAGTGTTTGTTGGTTTGTTTTAGCTCCATCACCGCCTCTACATCGCGCCGCACCGCTCCGCGGAAAGAAAGCAGAAATAAAAGTTTGACACAAGTACTCAAAGCAAGGAAGGCGGCGTGCTACTCGAACTTGTATATTCCGGATTTTGCATTTCTTCTCAGCTGGGAAAGTATGGATTTCAACGAGACACTCTGGTCTCTAGGGGTGTAGAGCCAGGCAGCTCTTGGAGAGGACGTCGGGAAGTTCAAGCTTTGAACGAGGAAGTAGTGCAGAAGATTCGTTTTATATTTCCCTCAAAAAGACATCATCTTCGTTTTAAACGTGTAGCTTGATTGCAGTGTTCCATGTGTGCTGTATGAATTACATCGACCATTAAAGTAGTAGTTACTTTAATATATTTAGAGTATGAATACTTGATTCAATGCTAATATTGTTTACACATAGACTGGAAATTTGACCGTAATGGTTTTTTCGTAAAATGAAGTGCATTAGTAATGGCTGGGAACCCTTAACAACATTAACATTTAAACATTTAACAACCATTTACATTTAAAGTACCATTTACACATCTTCTGTTAGCTATATGCATGATGTGTGTGTGTGTGTGTGTGTGTGTGTATGGAAGGACGATTAGAGACACACTGCTAGACTAACTAAGACTACACTGTAAACATGTTTATTATTATTTATATTGCTGTTGGCCATTTGAACATTGGAGTCAATGAGGATTGACTCCCTTTTGCATCCTGCCTCAAGTGGCTATTTGATGAACTGCAGGTTTTGGCACGTGTTGTATTAAGTTCTCAGCACCGGAGGCTCCCCATCGGCGTGACCGTTGGAGGGAGGGTGGAGGGACGCTGTGGAACAAAGAAAAGTATTATTTTCCATTTTGATCTGCCTCTGCAGGGCGCTTGGGGGGGGGGGTTCCACAGGGGGCGGGCGAACAGCGGCGTTGGGCCGAGAGCGTTTGCCTCCCACCCGCGGGGCGACGAGAAAACACGCTAGGAATACGAAGCGGCGGCACTCAAAGAGCACTTCCGCCCGAACATCACGCCATTCCAACAATTATAAAATGTAGTTATTTTTGATGCCGTATATTTGGTGGCAGGAAAATTGCAATGATCCAAAAAAATATGAAAACTGACAATTACTGTCTGCTTTCATTTCTTGCTGTTCAGTTAAAAAAAAAAAAAAAAAAAAAAAAAGATCTGAAAAGGTGTAGCTATTTTGGGAAGATGCTGATGGGTGGGGGGGGAGATGCCTAAGGCACTAACCTACCATTTGCATACACTAGTGGATACCACTTTCCTACCAGAAACTCATGTGTACTTCTTATGTCACAACATTCCATGCTTCCCTGGCAAACATTAGATGACCTGCGTGCAGGTATTACTTTTGTTACAGTACACACCCCCAACTGAGTGACATGCTCTTAACAATGAGCAGACCTCAGGCTGAAGGTTGTGATGAATGAAACAGAGCAGGTGCTACCATTAAAGGCAGTGGCAGTCGTTCTCGAGAACGCTCGCTAATTTAGAGCTCAAATCAAAACGATATCAGCAGTTTTTCTCCTGCCGTTGACTGCTGTGCCTATGACCCCTCGCATTGTGCTAATCTGTCCTCATAGCTAATCTCTGTACTGTATTTATTCTACAGTTCATTGGTGGTTGTGTTCGTTTGCTGTTGTAGAACCCATGATTTAAATATATTTTAAATAAAAGGCATTTTGATTCTGCATGGGAATATGCATACTATGCATACTGCAGAGATTGGCTTTGTGAACCCATTAGAAATGTTTTTCATAAACAACAGCAGTGAATGGCGGCTGATAATGCAGTCCTGGTCCTGTTCTGATTCGTGAACAGTTGATGCTCTTTTGCCAAACACCGGTGTGAGAGCTTCGGTATAGAGGTTACAAGAGTTTAACAAAAGTTAAATATACACTTATAAGGCCTTTCTCCCTGGTCGCTGTGCTGTGTTTGGCGTGTTCCGTGAAGCTGGAGATGTTCTACATGATTCTGAATTTAAATAACAAAATTAGGAAATATTGTTTTCTGCCCCGCGGAGCCCTGTGTGAATCTTGATGAACATGTTTTATCAATCTGATGTAGGCTGGAGTTATTTGCTCTTAGCAAACTTGATGGCACTCACATTCTCTATGAGTTGGAATTTAACCCTGCCCCACCTCTCAGATGATTCTTAGACAAATGGATAGGTATGCAATACATCTCTGACTCACCGGAAATATGAAAACTTAAAGGGATAAAGCTAATCCTTCAACATCAGCCTCTTCAACCTTGCACAGCCCATACTGAGTGCCACGAAAACATGGAGAAGATAAGATTACATGCTTCTAGGTGTCACATTAATATTAGAGTCAAACATTGACATTTATGTTATTGCATCACATCAACCTACAATTTCATTTAGAGAATGACCTCCACCTGCAGTATAATTTTTTGAAAAGGACACTTGCAGAGCAATATTTGAGAACGCGACATTGTGACGGCAGATGCCACAGCAACAGACGTAGATATATTCAATTATCTTGTCTCTGTTTCAGAGAAAATGGCCAGCCGCTTTTAATTGGCCCGATTACCTTAATTACTTGACAGAAACCTTTTCTGCTTGACGGATGATCTTATTAACTATAAATGTGACAGAATCATTGAAAGGGAACAGCACTAACAGCTCCTTGACAATGTCCATAATGCACAATATCCTAATTGAAGTGCTTCCAGTGGAAAAAAAGATTAGAGAGGAATAACTTGGTTTTTTTTCACGAAGATGTCTGTGTTTGACAGTCTGAGTATTTCTATTGGGTTAATATTTTATTGATTTAGAATAGCCAGTACCAAGCTCATGAAAGTAGTTGTTTTATGTAGGGAATTCAATCTTTTTGTTTAAAACTATCACAAGAAAAACCAGTTTAGCCATTAGGAAATTATGTTTGTTATGATGATTTATGTTGCGGTGTCAAACACACAGAATAAACTAGATAATGAACTAACAGAAAAACAGTTGGATTACGTGGCATGAAGAAAGCCACAAGAGTACCAGTTACATTTGAACTGTAACTAGTTTTCAAATGGTCTTCTTCACCTAGTTTTACAGTCCCAGTCGAGTGAACCTCATCAGTGACGTCTGCTTACTGGCTTGTTGCTAAAGTCAGAACAGTCTTCCAGATTATCCCATTAAATCTGATGGTGTACTGTATGTAATAGAAGAGAAACATAACATGCTTTATGCCACATAATCTGATTCCACCGCCATCACTTGTTGGTCTGCGATGCCCTTAAAATCAATGTTATACACCAAACAGCAATGGCTGGTCTCCCAGGGAATATATGCAGAACTAAATAGTATATTTAAAATCCTATATGACGCTGGTGTCACGCCAGACAATTTAGTCTGTGAGCAGCAGCCATTTACTAAGATTGTGAGCTCTAAGGTGTCACAAGCTAACAAGAATCTTAACATCTGAGTCGTATGTTGTGCAGTGCCACAAAGTCATTATTGGCGCTGTTATGAACGTCGCCTTTGCTAACTGCCTATTTAAATGGCCTCACCCAAACTGCTGAAGTCGCCGATGAGGAGAAAACCGTATTCTCGTGAAGCTCGGCGGAGGAGGAAGGCACGCGTCTCAAGACGGTTCCTAAATGCATCCTTGCGTTACATCCTCGCTGCGGGTGTCGCACACAGTACAGAAAGAGGACCGCGGACCCGGAGAGGAAATAAGAGAGAGAGGGGAGATGTGACAAAGACAAGGGCTAGGGAGATAAGGGAAAAGAGACTAGTAGATTAGACACAGTGGAATCACGAGCTGTTGAATAATTTCCAAACGGAGCGCTCTATTTTGGTTCTATTTTGGAAACGAGAGCAGGGATAAGGGCATTATCTGGCGTTTAATAGGCTGAATGCGTACCCCCCACCCCACCCCTTCCCCAACTCTCGTGTTTCTGTAAATATGAACACAATGCCCAGGCAAATAGGATTTACCCCTGTCATCGTGAGACGTTGCCATTTCAACATGATCTGTAACGGGAAGTGTGTGTGTGTGTGTGTGTGTGTGTGTGTGTGTGTGTGTGGGTGGGGGGGGGGGGGGGGGGGGGGGGGGGGGGGGGGGGGGGGGGGTTGTGAAAGGGGCTACAGAATGTGGGCGCGTTCGGAGCAATACCAAGGTGACATTCCTGTCTTTTATTGCCGGGAGAGCGTGATTGGCATGTTGGGTTTCTTTGTCTACAGATTGGTGTGTGTGTGTGTGTGTGTGTGTGTGTGTGTGTGTGTGTGTGTGTGTGTTTTCAGGTGATCCCTTGCCATCCTTGATTTTTGTCTGTTACTGTTGTGGCTTAAGAGTAGAGGTCTTCACGGGTCCAAAAAGTTGGACCCGATCCAAAATTAACCAATTAATATCCCATAATATTTCAACCCGACCCAATATGCATGAATTAAAAACCCATAAATTGAGACCCGTACTGAACGAGTACCGAAAGAATAAACAGAACCTTAAAATGATGTTGCAACAGGCGACACCATGTCGCCATCAGTAGTCAAGGAATAGTGCAGAAAAGTTGGAACGCACAGGTTCACAATAGCATTTATGTCAGATCCGACCCAGATCCGACCCAGAACACTCAAAGATGGACCCGACCCGGTCAAGTCTCGGGTCGGGCCTCGGGTCAGGTCTCGGAGTACCCGTGAAAGACCTCTAGTTGAGAGAACATCGTTGTCTTGGTTCTGTTTCCTGTGGTTCATTTACCTCTGCTCCTCTCCCTGCGGAGTTCATATGCTCGCACCGTTCCCTACCCTCCCAACAGAGTCACACATTTTTACGCTCTGTTACGTTGCCAACGTGGACAGTGGACTGTGGCTAACAAATAACACAACCGAGGATTCATTGATTCATTTAGAATAGCTCTTTCCCGTTAGCGTTAGCATGGCGCTAGCTAGCAACTGAATATGGGAAATAAAGGCTTTTTTAATGCCACCCCACATGTGCTGTCAGACTACTGCAGGGTGTCGTGGGTCCAGTACACACAGCACACACACACACACACACACACAGTGCACACACACAGTGCACACACACACACTCACACACAGAGTGCACACACGCGCATGAAATCCAATTACAATCCTATGAAAACACCCAACATACCCATCTCTCTGCTTAACTGTGTTTGTGTGTGCACGTGTGTGTGTGTGTGTGTGTGTGTGTGTGCAAGCAAGCGCGTGGGCGAGCGTGTGTGCATGTGCTGTAGCACGTGGGTTCGAGAGAGAGAGAGAGAGAGAGAGAAACAGAGAGAGAGAGAGAGAGATCTATACTGTAGCTCTGGGCCTTTGATATATCTGCTCGCATGGAGGGGGAGAAAAGGGGAACCAGGTTACACTCTGAAGTCACTGCAGCAGAAAGGCCATCTTGAAAGGGCAATGCAACTTTCATCATTACTCACTATTGCGATTGTTTGCACACATTTGGGGTGCGCGTGCGCGCGCGCGCGCGTGTGTGTGTGTGTGAGAGAGAGAGAGGGAGAGAGAGAGAGAGGGGTCTCTACCAGTGCATGAGATACTGTGTAAGAAACAGACATCGAAAGGCGGAGATGAGCTCTGTGCGTCAGGGGAGTGTGACAGGTAGCCACGGTAACCCCGGAAACCTGTACACACCTTCTCGGTTCTCTCTCTCTCCCCCTCTCTCTCTCTCTCTCTCTCTCTCTCTCTCCCCCTCTCTCTCTCTATTTCTCTCTCTCTCTCCCTCTCTCCCACTTGCTCTCTCTCTCTCCTTCTGCCTCTCTCTCTTTCATCTTCATGCTGCTCTCATCTGTCCTTCCCTGCCTTGCCCTCAGAACACTAGGGAGAGAGTGTCATGCTAATTGGGGAGAAAGCTTTGCTTTCCACGCTGCTGAATGAGAGAGTGCGATGGTGTCGTATTAAGCAGCTAAACCCCGTGGCTGTAGAAAGCTCACCATGTGTCAGGTGTGTGGGGGAGACAGGCCGGTGTGCGTTCTGTGTTGGTTGGACACGGGTGGCATTTGTGTGCTTGCCCAGCCTGGCATTCACTCATTCGGCCTCAGTCAGCAGTTGGCGTCGCTTCATGGAGGCACGCATTCATTCGTTCATGTGCGAAATGTATATTTCGTCCATCCTATTCAAGCTGTTATTTGCCCACGTATTGATCGACTGACGACAGTCCGTCTGTAGTCTGTCGGTGGTACAGTATGACACCTCCACTTCCGGCGGTGGTACGATGTGTCTAGGGGGTGTGGGCGTTGTTCTATTACTCGAGTCGACTCCGACTGGGAATGTAAAGTCAGCCCCCCCCCCTCCACCGTGGCCTGAGGTGAGACATCGTACTTAAACTCCATGTTTCCAAACAAAGGGGGGTGCGTGTCTATCTCAAATACAGCAATTAATATTTCATGGCATCTGTGTTGCTGGTTGTTTCTAGGGAAGGCTTGCCTTCAACTGCTCAAAATCACAGACGATTAAAGCGCAGTGTTTTGCTCCTGGCCATAACTACCTCGTGTATAACACACACATACAGTACAGTAAAACAGTACCGAGAACATTATATTATAAAGAACAAAACTACACAAACAATAAAACTAAAATAAAAAATACAAATAATGAAATCTAGCCAAACACACCAAAGAATGAATAATACCACAGTAAAATACACACTGAATCATTTATTGAGTTTCACGACCCCCACATTTGCGAACCACAGCATTGAGAGAAACGCCTTTACAGCACACACACACTCACACACACACACACAGTAGAGGCTTAGAGAATGCTCCAGTACGCTCTGTCTGTTTGGTTGCTTTTACCCTGCTTAATGCAGCAGTGCGTTAGGCCCGCTGCTCCACGCGCGCGGCCCCAGTCAATCGCCTGGTGAGCGCGTGTCGTCTGTAGATAGTGAGAGAGCAATGGGGAAGGCTTGTTCAGTCACGGTCACCTCCCTCCACTCTGATGCTCATGAGACGGTCGGTGTTTTCATCTGGCTCATCTCGTAGGGTTTAGCTAGAGCTAACTGCGTACGTCATGGGCGATTAATCGCTCCTCCTTCCCCACCAACCCACCCCCTCCCCAACACCCCCCGAATCTTTCCTAGAAGTCGGCGGTTTTAGGGATGATGGATAAGACCCTGTTCTGCTAGTGTGTAATTGAAATTATATTAGTTTGTATTTGGAAAAAGTTTACTTGCGTTGTAGCAATATTTGTTGTTTGAGATTTGGCATTGTCAGTTGTGTGTGTGTGTGTGTGTGTGTGTCCTTGTATTTATGGATGAAGACGTATCCTTCATGTTGGAGAAATCGCTCTCTACCTTCAAGTCTAGTCAAGTTGCTCCAATTGATGCTGAAAAATTCTGATACTTCAAAATCAAAGTGCTGTGATGAGATTTCTAAGGCGTTAGCGGTCTGCAAACACTGTCGGGGAACAAACCCATGGAGTTTGCTATTGATCAGTGCAAAGACATAACAAATGGCAATTGACATTTTATTTTGCTCGTGTTGTTTCCTACAGTTCCTGTAGAGCTAATAATTGCCTGTCTTGTATACTGTACATAATGGATTCCAGGTTGTCTAATAGGCAGGCGGGTAGATAAAAACCAACATAATTGCTAATCTTTCTAAAAAGCTACAACATCTGATTGGATTATTCTGTTTATTTTCTGTGCTGTGTATATAATCCACAATTGTATTTGCCAATTCAGTTTGAACCCCTCCAGTCATTTATAACTAAGATTCAAACGTTGATTGTACAATATATTCTTCCACAACTACAACACTTCTTATGTTAAATTCAGTCTAAAAACTGTTTGCGTTTGCTGATGAATGTTTACGTAATGGCGGAATTGTGGGAGATGGTGTACTGTACGTACTGTACTGTGTTACAGTCTTCTTAAAATTCTGAAAATGTATAAATAACTTGAATTACAGCTTTGGTTCTGTAAAGTCCGTTATTCACAACCGCTACGGGACATTTTTGAATTTATAGAAGAGAGCTCCGCTTTCACTGCCATTCTCTGGACTAGGATATGTAAAACAGATGTATTTTCGTCATTTAAAATCCATTCAAAGTTATTAAACGTGCCATCAGGTATTTGCTCTGACAATGGGCTGTTTTATCCTCAAAATGTCAGCGGCGGGGGTTATATTATCAAGGTGGTGGTACCCCAAGGGAATTACATAGTTCATTCTCACAGCGTCGATACTGACAAGCTTATATAACGTGTATATATTTTACTTGCCCTTTTGACTAGTGCTAATTAACAAAGACATTATCGATTAATGAATCACAAATCAATGAAAACATGAAATGTGTTTCCTGATGACTGCAAGAGATAGAGAATTAGTAAGGCCAAGTCCGATCAATAGACACATTTTCCGATAGGAAATGGTTTGGGTGTGTGTTTGTGTATTTAGACCTACAGTAGTTTTAGTTTTACAGTAGGTTTAGCTGTTACTGTTTTGAAAGCCTTTTAAAGGTACAGTACACCACTCAGATTGTGAAAACCAGCATTACTAACACCGATCAGATCGAGATCCTAAAAAACCTCATCCCTTAATAAATACCTCCTCCCGATATTGAACCATTATTTAACAAGAAGAACTCAAACAGCAAGCTGGTCAGGAGTTCATAGGAGTCTGTCTGCATTGTGCATTCACTGTGTGTGTGTGTGTGCGTGCGTGTGTGTGCGTGTGTGTAGGTGTGTGTGCGTGTGTGTGTGGCGGCGGTGATCAGACAGGTGGATGCGGGTGATGTTAATCCTTATCATATAGCATCCTCCAGTAAGCAGATGGAAAGGCGCTAGTGTCTGTCTACTGCCATCTATAGGCAGCTAACGGCAATAGCAGGCAATCTTCCCATTCAGTTGAAATGCACGTGGCATTTGTTTGTTGTGGATTTATGTATTATTATTAAGCTCTGTTATAGCACAGCATGTACAGTGTGTATGTATGTGTGTGTGTGCGTATATATATATCACATCAGGAGGAATTAAAATCAATTACAATTTAGTTTAAATCTGTGTTGGCTGTTGGTATGTGTTAGTGAGGCTGGTTTTCAAACACATGGTTAAATGTGTCCACATGCACACACACACACACACACACACACACACACACACAGGAAAAATAAAAGAAAAAAACAGACAGCTGTCACAAAACTGGCACATTTACATACATATTTTTCCATGGGCACTATGCCTGTAAAATTGATTGAACCAGCAAACTGTTTCCTGGTTGTACACGTTGTGTACACGTTCAGGTTCTGCTCGGGTGAACGTGTTGGCCCTCAGCGAGTACACACGGGATGGAGAGAAAATAAGATGAAATTGACATAAATGCCCGAGTAAAAAGCCATGTTGCTATCGATGCGGTCACCGTGGCCCCTTATTTGGACGTACTCCCCTTTTATGATTGATGATTTTCTTCTCAGTTCTTTCCCTCTAACTGCACTTTATGGTACAACCGTTAGTTAAAAACGGAAGTATATCCATTATAAATCTGATAAGTATTCCTCTAAGGCGCATTTAACCGCTTTCCATGTTGACCGTTTTGTGGGAACAGTCGCTGTATTGCTCACGGACTAACGGTCAGTGACTATCGTGGTGTTCATAACCCTGCCGTCTATTTCCATTGCTGATTAGCCTGAGTGAGAGTCTGTTAAAGGTATGGTCGGGCATTCTTGCTAACTTCAAGCTAAAAATCAAAACAGTATCGCTCCGCGTTCCTCCGTGGGCAGCGCATCACACGTCGAAATACATTGTCAAGCAAAGCATAGTGCTACAGCTTTGCTGATACGAGAGGTATTCGCCACTTTATGTTCCAATTTACAGAGCCAGGGCTGTGTAGAAGTGTCATATTATTTTTTCAACACGCACAGAGAACGGTAAGATAGCGAAATGCGAGGAGATGTTTGTTGAACTTGACGGTGTATTAGCTTACAATTAGCTTGCAGCAGCTGACTTTACCTTTAACTGTCATGCCAAGGTCATTTTTAGCTGGGTCTTTTGTCTGCAGAAGGTCCTGATTGATGGTAACGGTTAGCAGTTAGCGGTTCGGCATTCACGAGTGGAGCTCTTTCCCATATACCTCTCCTACTAAGGCCCCTGCTGTTTAGGATCGTCCTGCACTGTTATTTACCGTGTTTACATTGTTGAGTGGAGATGATTGAAAAACGCTATTGGCTTGGTTGAAACCCCCCCCCCTCATCCCCCACCTCACCCCACCAATCCCCATTCAATCCAAGAGAGAGCTACCCTCGCACAATACCGACCATCCCGGGGCTTTTGTGCAAGGAAACGCTGAGTCGGAGAGTTTGGAAAGCGAGGAGGCCATTTTTCTCCTCTCCTTCCCTGAGAAATGTGCGTCTAATTGTGCCTCATCGAGCCACGCTTAGACACCATTGGTGCGTGCTCCATGCTGTTCTGCCACGTTGACGGTGTCTCCTATATGTGTATGTGGCTGTCTGTCTGTCTGTCAGGGTGCCAGCCTCACGTCTGACGTCTCTCTCTCTCTCTCTCTCTCTCTTTCTCCCTCTCTCTCTCCCTCTTTGTCTCTTACAGCTGCCCTCCAGGTGTCCATATCTCTGAACAAGGTCGAGTTAAGCGTCGGGGAGTCAAAGTTCTTCATCTGCACAGGTGAGATATGTGTGTGTGTGTGTGTGTGTGTGCGTGCTTACAGTATGTACACAGTATTTTGTAATATGTCGTGGGGTAGGCTGCATATTGTGTGTGTGTGTGAGAGAGAGAGAGAGTTGAGATAGCACAGTGGCCAATCAAACAGCAAGCAGGGGGCCACACCCCCTCCTCTGTGTGAAATGAAAGGGCTCCACCTCAACGCAGCAAGCAACAGCTAGAGGGAACTAGTGTTTGTGTGGGGAAGGCAGCTGAGCACCAGGGACGGTGAGGATCGCACCGCGGCCTTCCGACTTCCGTGAACACAGCTGTGCCGGGCCCGACGGTCGCCGGTGAAGGCTGTGCCCAGCCGACGCCGGCGGTCCCGGAAGGCAGACGGAGGGCCAAAATTGGTTTGCTAGCTCCCGGCGAGAGACCATCAAGGAATAAGCCTCTCTCTCGCTGGGCGGCTTGTGACTTCAAGCTTGCCCCCCTTTTCTGTCCGGGAACCAGATCTCCATATGTATGGAGGGGATAACGCAGAGGACGAAATGCGGAGCGTTCTTCCGCAATCCGCCCGGTTGAATGGCGCGCACGCCCGTCTGATTAGCAGACTATTTGGTGGAGTAGGAGTCACATCTGCCCGGTTACGGTGAAGTTGGCGTCACACACGATGGCACACTACGTCAAAGTGTAGCAGAAGGCCCACAGTACATTCGCGCGTATGTGTGTGTGTGTGTGCGCGCGCGTAAGTGTTCGTGTGTGCGCGTAGCCGTGCTAAAGAGTTTTCTGAATGCCGCAAACTGATTAGATTAGACCTGATTTGAAGATGTTTATCTTTGTGAACAAATCCAGTCTGTCACACTGGATATACTGTATACACGTGTGTGTGTGTGTGTCAGTGCGCGTGCGTGTGTGTGTACAGTATATATACAAAGGTATGTATGTATACTATGTATGTATATGCATGTATATATACAATACTGTATAATATCACTGCCAGCATTTGTTATAGAAGCATATCTCACAACACGTATTGTACGGTTGCTGAATACTTTGTATTGTTGATGTATCATACATTCCCATAGGGGATAGGCCATAACTGGCATGACACATAAATACAATATATAGTCATTCAGTCACGCATTGTTATGTACACATTTTGACAGCATTGTGTAATAAATCTACCTAAATCACTAACTTTGTTTGATGATAATGTGCTGGAATATTCCAAAGGAGTGCTGCCGAAACCAGATACACTGAGCAGTTAGTCTTCTTTCAAGAAAGTGAAAATGAAAGCCGTGTGCATCCTTCCTTCCTGGCCTAACTTGACACCATCTCCCACCCCTACAGTATCTCTCCATCTCTCTCTATTTTCACGGAGGCCTAAATCAATTGCACTACGGCAGCTAAGGAGTGTAAGTAGGCTAATTTTAGTGCCTCTGGCCATGTCTATAACGCCTCCTCCTTCAGGAAGTGAAGATTACTTCAATATTTCAGGTGATATTTATTGCTCCCTTGTCGCTGAAGACGATCATAAAATCTGAAATACCTTCCAGGTTCGAGCCTCTCCAGTTCGGTCGACCCCTTTATTTTGTTGAGATTTTGGTCGTCTGCGATGTGTATATTCAAATTTCAGTCGTGGTTTTCACTAGTAGCTGGTTGGCAAGCAGTGCCAAACTGAAAATAAAGCATTTCTCACTTAGGCTACATGTTTCATGATGTACCAATCCTTTATTGTTCTTCAGAAGAATTGCCTGTCAGTGTGTATTCTCTCTTGCCAGGAATAAGCAGCACCGCCAGTTTTGACGCGATATTAAAAAAAAAAACAGTAGTTTGACAGAAATGTCCATTATCCGCAAGACAGAGCAAGAATAACATAACATACTGCCATCTTCCTAAATCTAAGGCAAATGTAAAAAAAATCTATTTGGCTGTCATGCCACCGACGCATTAACTGTAACATCTGTGGCTGCCAGGACTATAGAAACAAGACGTTTTATCTGACATGTGAACAGATATAAATAGGTTTTCATCCATTGCATTCAAGGTGTCACGTTCAGAAGAAGGTCATGGAGATGGGATAAAAAGAAGCAGAGGAACAATCTAACACCATAGAAACAAATCATAACCTTTAAAACATGCCCACCGTTATGTTCTATAGTTATGGTATGATTTGTTTCTGTAGTGTAATATTTCATCCTTGAAACAACAGGAGATACAGTGCATAGTAGAATGCAAACTAGTTGGTTTGAAACCGTTAGGTGACATCGGACAATTTTATTAATGTTAGATTGTTGTAGGAGAAAACAAACGTTTAATTCAAGAAAGGTTATTTACATGTATTAAATGCATGACATTTAACAACAGCAGACCATTTACTTTGTGAATAGCGTCTGGACACGCCCCACTGATTGATTGTTTGCATGTTAATGGTTGTAGACCTCTGGGTCATGTTGAAACTGTTGGAGCAGACTTTAATCAGTCAGCATTGCTGCCAGGGATGGGCAGAAATACATCAAAATGTATTTCAAAATAAAATACCAAATACACTATTTGTAAGTGTATCAAAATAAACTGCAAAATAAACCAGTACGCAATGTATCAAAATAAACGACTGTATTCAATAATACAAAACAATGCTTTTCCAACGGAGCATAAAATCACTTCACAAACCTATCAATATGCCTATTTGATCTAGCCTAACCCTTCACCTTTAAACTGACTCAGTTAAAGGTAGTCAGTCATTGTGGAGAAAACTTGTTGATATTCGATCTTGATCAAAACAGAAAAACCTCTGCCCTCAATGACATAGGGTGCTCCCTTGGTAGCTGCGCCCCACACATCGTAAACACACTTCAAAGGCTATGGTATAGTTGTGTGCGGTCTGCACCACTCTGTGTTACTGTTTACAGAGCCAGGACAAAACACTGTATTATTTTGTCAGGCTTCCAAGTCAGATTCAGATTATCTTTTTGTTTTGTTCTGCTGACTATTAGCCTGGTGTAACCAGGCCAAACTCACTTTGTGAATCACGCTCCATTGGGAAGTGTTCGCAGTTGTTTCCTCCTACTTGGTGTAGACCTCTGGTTAATTTTGAAACTATTGGACAGCGCTGAACCAATCGGCGTTGCTACAATTGTTTTGATCGCAACATCTAGCTCTACCACCATTTTGAAACACGCTTGACTTCAAAGTCATCTATGCAACGAAACTATGCATTGTTTAGTCTAGCATTCAAAATGGTGGTAGAGCTAGATGAAACGATACAAACAGTTTTAGCAGACCCTGTTCAGCTAGTGAATTTCAGGTCTGGTTACATCAATCAGAGGCTCCACCATGTAAACGTCTCAGAAAGTATTTTATAGTATTTTTAAACTACAAAATACAAAACACTAAAGTATTTTGATACAAAATATAAAGCCATTTTCAACAACACTATCAAATACAAATTACAAAATCCTATTTAGTATTTCAAATACGTATGTACTGTATCATAAATACTGCCCATCCCTGATTGCTGCTACTGTTTGTATCACCTCATGTCTTGACTTCAACGTCATCAACACTTAGCCACCCCCACTGGTCGCTGATTGGTCCACTATCCAGGGTGGCTGAGCGAAAATTAAAGCGAGCAGGGTTTCCTGATTATAATCTCAGTGTAAATTCAGCTGAGGTCAGTAGACGGGCAGAGTCCCAGAGGCTACTGGGATGTTGCCATCCGGCTGTTGTTCTGTTTTTTTTTACTTTTGTCAGTTAGCGCAGCGGTGGTGTCAAGCTAGCATCCGGATCAGACAGGGCTGTAGTTCGTCACCTCTGCTGTTTGTGAGTTCCATAGGACAGGATATCAAGTGGCTGCCATGATTCACTGCGCCTCCTTTTATAGGATACGAGGGCTGTCAAGACATGTTTATTTATGTAGTCTCACAGGGCCTTTGCACGGCATATCATGTGCCATAGTCAGTGGTATGCATTATTGCATATGCCGCATGACATAATGTCCATATATTTTACTATACTATCACCATGTCGTATGCTTATCAATTCACTTCATTCCATCTATGTCGGAGGCACCGTGGTCTCTATGCCATTCAGTTAGGAAAAGCCAGATGTACCAACAATGTGAAGCATTGCATCAGAGTTTGCCACGGCTGAGACGACCTGTAATAATTTTACCCAGTTTACCCTGTCGAATTTCATCCCACTAGGCGGTGAACCTCTACCTAGGTGCCAGCAGTAAGGATTAGCAGAGCTTAGCTTTCTCTTCGGGGTGCCTGGTGCCTCGATCTCTCAGCTGAAGCGAGGATCTCGCTGATCCAGCAGAAAAAAATAAAAAAGAAAAAGAAAAAAACACCCACCTTGCTGTCCCTGCGGTGGAACTGGCCCGGCTAGTCGAGGTGGTCTCGCCACCCCTTGAGAATAACGGGGACTGCTAGCGGTATTCACACTCTCCACAGCTCCCAAATCTATTTCTCTCACCTCCGGGTAACCTTCGCTCATCCCTAGACTACAGTGGAAGCTGTCACCATAGTACCGCTTCCCCAAGCAAAACGCAACGCAACAAGCATCTGTCACCTTACTCATCTTTTATTCCCTTTTGCCCTTAACCTAGATGTATGTAACCTTGTCGCAGTGAGTTCCGGGCCCCGGGAAGAGTCAGGGTACCCCCCCCCACACACACCTCTGGAGTTTGAGGGGGTCTGATTGATGGGCCCGAAGCCCGACCCTGTGCGGTGACACTTTTGTGAGTGGAATATACCGGCGAAGGACATCTGGTTGTTCTCCTCAGCCAGACCAGCCCACCGACTGCACAGCATATGGACGTCGTTTTAGTAGCATTCATGCTAGCTCTTGATGAGTGCTAACATTTGTTTGTTTTGGTTAAGTATCTCCATGTGTGTGTATGTGTGGTGTGTGCAAGCACTTTATTTGATCATCTGGATGTTAAGAGGGGGGTTTACAGCCTACATGTGTCCCACTTCTTTTACAGAGTTATTAGCAATATAAATGTAGGATTATGACATAATAATCATATAATTTATTGCCTTCTGTTCACTCGACATGTTCCAGTGGCACTTTAAAGCGTCCTCGGCTGTTGAAGGCAATATACGCCCCCCTTTAGATCAAAGCGTGTTGAGGAGGTCGCTCCATACATAAATATTTACACCTGAATTTTCCTTCTGGGTTCAATATAGTATTACCATATCTTTATATTGTTTATTTATTGATTTAACTTTAACAAATAGAGAGGAATAACATTGTCTCCAGCCTAAGGCTACATTCACACTGCAATCCTTGCTGCTCAAATAAGATTTTTTTGTTTTACTGTTCACATTAACTGTTTAAATGTGGCCCGTATCAGATTCTAGTGTGAACTGGTCATGGTTATGAACTGCATGCGCACATGAACAAGACGTCAAATGTGTCGAATGTATGTAAGTAAGCATTGTGTGAGAGCAGCTATATCAACCTTCCGGTCATTTTATAAGTTGATGCGCTGTGGAAGCCAGCGAATTTGTACAGAAGAAGGCCCAATAGCCTACTGTTGTAGGCTCCTAAAGCCCGTTAAACACTCACGTGGAATATCAGGCATGATGCACATTGCCCGCAGACTGCCAGTGGATTTCATCTGTCTGTATCTTTCCATATTTACTGTATGTTCACTTGTGAGTAGGACTAGTTTCTCCCACACAGAACTGTAACAATTGTCTACCAACAATGGTCATAAGTGAGCCTACATAGTAGGGAAAACGAGTCACACCCAGTGCATGTCTGTCTAGAGTGACGTCAAAGTTGCATGAATTCTGATTTGACTGTTCAGACTGAGATCATATTTAAAACAATCAGACACGTACAGTATACAGTATATCTGATTTAGTACCACATATAAAAGTGGCCCAGATCTGATTATAAAATGTCAGATTCCATGTGATTTGTGCTGCTCACCTTGCTAAAAAATCTAGCATTGCTGGTCACCAGCATAGCGTATGTTTTGCATGCTGCTACCAGCATGCTGGTACCCCGGCATCCCATGCTGTTTGATGGTGTACCAGCATCCCATGTTGGTTGCTGGTGTGCTGGTATACCAGCTAGACCAGCACTACACCAGCACAAACCAGTATGAACCAGCCTGGACCAGCATGGAATTCATGCTGGTTTATGCTGGATTTTATAGCAGGGCACTCTGAAAGGATCAGATCCAAGGCACCGAAAAAATCGGATATGGGCCAGATTTGTGTGCAACATAGCCTAACAGCCAAACAAACTAACTAACTGACTCTAATTGAACAAATTACATGAATGAAAAACAACTGAATGACAAAACAAACAACCAAATTACTACTAAATATAGAACGTATTCACTGAGCAAATGACATAGTGTACTAGCTGATAGCTTACTAGCTACAGCATCCTGACAGTGTGGTTCACTCTGCTAGCATGAGACAGACCTGTTAGCTTACTAGCTAAAGTATCCTGACAGTCTGATTCACTCTACTAGCATGAGACAGACCTGTTAGCTTACTAGCTAAAGTATCCTCACAGTCTGATTCACTCTATTAGCATGAGACAGACCTGTTAGCTTACCGTACTAGCTGCCGTATCCTGACAGAGTGGTTCACTCTACTAGCATTAGACAGACCTGTTAGCTTACTAGCTACAGCATCCTGACAGCGTGGTTCACTCTACTAGCATGAGACAGACCTGTTAGCTTACTAGCTACAGCATCCTGACAGTGTGGTTCACTGTACTAGAGTGAGACAGACCTGTTAGCTTACTACTGTAGCTACAGCATCCTGACAGTGTGGGTCACTCTACTAGCGTGAGACAGATTTACCAGCTGATAGCTTTAGCTACTACATTATAGCTTACTAGCTACATTATCCTAACGATGTGGGTCGCTCTCCTAGTGAGAGACAGCAGGTGAACAATTGGCTCTCTCTCAGGACGCCGTTTCTTCTAAACCGTGTGTGTGTGTGTGTGTGTGTGTGTCCCTTCCCCAGCCATCGGTGAGCCGGTAAGGCTGGACTGGTTCAACCCGCAGGGTGAGCGCATCGTGCCGTCCAGGCGCATGGCCCTGCACACGGAGGGGTCCCGCACGCGCCTCATCATCTACAACGCCATCGTCGAGGACGCCGGCATCTACCGTTGCCAGGCGACCGACGCCGCTGGGCAGAGCCAGGAGGCTACCGTGGTGCTGGAGATCTACCGTGAGTGTGGCACGCACGCGAGCGCGCACACACACACACCAATTAATGCACTCATCTCATGAAACACACACACACATGCAGTATATATATCAGGTGACACTCTCTCTCTCTCTCTCTCTCTCTCTCACACTAAAGGCTAACTGCATCCGGTCAAAATGTTGTTTTGTACTCAAATAGTTAGAGACATAGTTATATAGTTCAGATAGTTTTTGTAGACGTGTGTGTTTGTGACAGTAAAAGCACATTTACCTTTTACCTTTAGGCATATGCAATGATGGTA
Organism: Typhlichthys eigenmanni; assembly: GCA_027564635.1. Classification (NCBI taxonomy): domain Eukaryota; kingdom Metazoa; phylum Chordata; class Actinopteri; order Percopsiformes; family Amblyopsidae; genus Typhlichthys; species Typhlichthys eigenmanni. The sequence goes on along the minus strand of JAODUK010010508.1, from coordinate 5,155 downwards.
TTGACGCATACTTGCGTACCAACAAATGTTGTCCACATATTTGTATTGCAACACAATCATAGAATTTCTATGTGGTAAATGGTAAACAGACTGCATTAGTGCTTTTCTAACGTACAGTACCAACTGCTCAAAGTTCTGTACAGGTTTTGCCTCACATTCACCCATACGGTAAAACGGAAAATAAAAGTCAGGCCCCAAATAGACGGCGTTCCTTTTTACTGGCCGGGGATGGCACGCGTTTTAACAAATAAAAGATCAATTAATTAGAAGCCGGATTTGTTTTTTATATAAATATCCCCTAGAAGTTCTATGGATGTAGCCTAATACAACCTATCATGGCGCTGGGTAAGGGTGAGTGCAGAGGAAAAAATAAACCCAACTCAACAAAACGAGCCACAGCTCAGCTCCAACACAAACACAGGCGCGTAACAGTCTTTTAGACTAACGGCAAAAAGTGCTACAGCAAACAATTACACACACAAAGAACCCTCCAGCCTTATACCTTCACACCAACACAGATGGACGCAATCAGCAAACCGCACGTGTGGGTGTGAATAACAGAGATCACCACGGTTTGGATCAGAAGACTGGCAATAGCCCAACACATGCGCTACACATGTTAGATTTGTTAATTTATTCAGTTACATTCTCGAAAACTATGAGCTCCACTGGTAATTCATTCAGATGTATCGGCATAGTAGGCTAAATGATAGAGAAACAGTAAGTAGACGTGAAGTTTGAAACACAGTCAAAAGTCAAAAAAGCCTGCGTATCCATTCCTCCATTATATTTCTATCTTTAGTCTGTAATTACTGGTCCACCAATCAAAAGAATCAAACGTTTTTAATGAAAAATAATCCAGGATGTGAATCTTCTCCGGTGCTAATGTCTTACAACTGCACACAACATTTTCTCATGGCACTGCAATGTTGGTTATGCTTGTTATCATTTCCTGGCTACAAAATATACTTGTTAATACTTTGTTAAAACTTTTCACCCTATTTTACATTATTGTAGGCTTTATGTGAGCTAAAAACCGATGGCACTTACAGGCTTGTTGCTCATTCACTGGCAGCCTGTGTCGTAATCCACTCCACTGCGCCGACAATTACCGGGTGGAGCCGGAAATTAACGATCCCTTGTCAAGGAGAGAGCACTATGCTAGCAGTCTCTAGAGTGAACAAGGGTTTAAAGACAACCTATTCTGTTTTTAACTAATTCATACTGGTTTAAATAATCAATTTGATCATATTTCCAATATATTCTTGTGTGAAGGGTTTTGTGTGAAATTAAGTTAATTAAAAATTCAAATTTATTAGTTAAGTTAATAGAAGCCCGGGCTATTATTTGCAGTTTTACAGTACATACATACATACACTGATGGTGCTTTCAGCAATGCAAGGCACCATCTAACCACCGAGACCAGGTAGTTAGAGTACAGTTGGTCAGAAGTTAGCGGCGTTCGAACCAGCAACTTTACCATCACCTGTCACTTTAAAACAAATGCGTAGCTGTAGCTGCATCTGTGTAGCTTGTGCAGACTACGTTCCAGACCTCTATAAATAAACTTTGCTTACTTACTTAAGGCCAGCGCCCACTGGCGACATCTGACGAAGTTTTATTTCTTTAGCGTCAAGCCATATACATGCACTGAACATCTGCAGGTGTTTAGTCATCTGTCAATTTGTCTTTACGCTTCGAACATTGCATTCCGCGACGCGCAACCAAACGAAGCGTTGGCCTTCAGGGTCCTCGTACAATGAGATAGTGTTGCCGGGGTTACAGCTGCGAAGGACAGCTTTTATAAATGTCAGTTGTTAACTTCTAATTGCTATTTGTATGTGAATCTCTTTTCCTAAGCAGTGAAACAAGACATGAGACATGCTTGACATTACACTATATAATGCTGGGGGGATAATGCTTTGTTTATGGGTTTTTTTTTTGCATTGAGAATACTGTGGAAATAAATCTGATCTTTTGCGTCACAAGGCCAGGCAGGCTATCACTTAGCTGGTGTCCAGTACATATCACCTCATGTACTCCGGTTATCAGCGGTGGAATTACATGCCATACAACAGCGCCGCAGAAAAAGGGGAGGCTGGTGTGCTAATTATCGTCACAGTAATTTCACAAATTACATTAAATTGGACTGCCGCAATGTGCGCGCGGCGCACTGCTGTTGCCGCAGAGCTGTATGGATGTGACCCCGCGAGAAGAACGCGTGCCCACACTGCTTATGGGAATCAAGCTGGTTAGCGCACTTATTTCTGACAGGTGAATGACGTAAATAATCTGGGGACTTTGATCACGCCTCTTTATTCTCGTTTAGTCTGAGAATTTGTCAGAGACTTTATTCTCTCTCCCTTTCTCTCTCTCTCTCTCTCTCTCTCTCTCTCTCTCTCTCTCTCTCTCTCTCTCTCTCTCAAATCACCCCCTGTGGTACTGTTATCTTTTCTATCAAGACAAGGCATTAGCGGGGATATCGGCGGCGCATTCACACCTTCTGCCATCCAGGACCGCATCTCTTTCAACCGCCGTTTCCATGACAACCTGGAGCCCCGGCATGGGCGCATGAAAAGCTTGCGGAGACCCCATTCCCCGCCCCCCACCGAGAGAATAATGTGTCCCCGCGTGCGATAACTTATTATTTGTCGCTATTAGTTAAAGTGTCGCTATGTGACTTTTCTGCCACTAGGTGTCACACTAAGCGCACCAGCATTTAAGCAATTAAGAGTACCTTTAATCCAAAACCCGTATGTGATATCTCCCAGTATGAATTGTGGCTAAACCTGGCTAACTGTAGCTTAACAGCTTAGTCGTAATAATGTCGGTAAGTAAAACTCCTAACTGAGGAGCCTGCTTGCTGTGTGGTTACTTCTATTTGTTGTAGACCTTCACTATCTTCTGTACGCAGCTGTAGCTCAGGTTTAGGAAATGGATCAGCGTGGCCTAGCTACATTGACACACCTGGTTAAAACACAAGAATAAACTACACTACAGCCAGCCATTTTAGAATTAGGTTTTTGAGAATCACTTATTAATATAGAAACATCAAATCTGTATCATCATCAAACATGACTAACAGTCTTTGGTGACATGTTTGTGTCATTATGTTAGTTGTTTTAGCCGTTTTAATAACCACTTATCATTAAATCCTTTACGTTGGTGGCCTCTACAAATCATCATCTGTTAACATCCAAGTTATTTCCCAGAAGCTCTCTTAGATTAAACACATTTGCTGGGAATCCACTTTCTGTAGCCTAATTATCTTCAAGCATTCTTCCAGTGTTCGTTCTCCTCAGGCAAGCACGGTAAGTGACTTGAGAACACTCATCTTTTAGCTGCTAACGCTTATACTGTACATCTGCCAACCGGCTCCACCGCATATTACCTGAAACACAGACGATGTTGCAGCTGTTTATGAAACCAGCTGAAAAAGACAAACAAACAAACAGACATAAAAAAAAAAAAAACATGGCGAGTCTCGGCTGAGAGAGCTCAGGGGTTTACAAAGGAGCGAGAGGAGGTGGGGGGGGGGGCGTGTTCGGACCTCAGAGACACGGCTGGCGAACGTTTGCAAAGGAAAAGTGTATTCCGGTTGTCCGTCGGTGTCAAGCGTGCAGTCGAGGGTTACCAGGGAGCGCATGCACGTTTTCCCCGACTGATTAACTCGCAACGCAGCGTGGCGCCCGAAGTAGACAGGAAATGACGTCAAGGTGTTTGAATCCAACAGGGAGTGAGATGGATGTGGTGGCAAATGGTAAATAGACTGCATTTATATGGCGCTTTTCCAACCTTCCGACCCCTCGAAGAACTGTACAGTATTGCCTCACACACAAACACACACACACTCTAATGGCGATGGCTGCCATGCAAGGTACCACCTGTCTATCTGGAGCAGTTTGGGGTTAGGTGCCTAGCGGGTTCCGAACAAGCGACTTCTGGACCACCCGACGCCCCGCTCTGCCAACTGTGCCACCGCCGCCCTTCTCCCGTTAAGCAGACAAAGAGGGAGATAAATGAACAAGACCAAGGCAAAGGCGGTGTCCTCGCAGCTAATGAAGTCACTGGGATTCTGGATGCAACCACCGGAGTGGGGAGAGAGACTCGTTGTACGGAGCGGCCAGGTGTACATCATCACACAGCAGATATTACTATTGATACTGTAATATATTACCCCCTCCCCGACCCTAATAGGGGAGGGGGTAAAAGAACGCAGGGTGTTTGTGCGTACAGAAGGCGTGGGTTCGATTGCAACATTCACATACACACAACACAGCCGGCTGATGTTTCACAGCTGGACTGCACACTTAACAGGACCTATACCGCTAACCTTAAAACCACACCGCACGCGTCCGAGCGGGGCCAAGATCAAGTGTTGTTCTGTCTGCATAACAGCAACTTGTCATATCACAACGCGCCGCACGTGCGGTCACCGGGAAGCTCTAAATCAGCACAGCACTGAATCAATGACCGAGCCATCGGAGAGACCTTCTCGAACGCAGAGGCCGCATCAAAGGCCGTGTGCAAACAGTGAGCCTCTGGAATAACTCGGCGCATTGATTTGGCATCATGTTTGTGAATGACAGTTATTTAAAGGCCGCCCTCGTGTTTCATCCACCATTTCAGCGGAGACATCCCTCTTAGGTTCCAGGAAAAAAGCAGATTTTTTTTCCACTGCCGATATTGACTTTGTGCGTGTAAGCTGCCCATCGACTGGCGTAGCAGAGCGATAGGCCATATAAAGTTAACTGACAAAGTCAAGCTGCCTGAAAAAGGCAGCCATACTTTTACTGAACTTACTGTAAACAACATACTCTATAGTGTTAGTATTCTTATCTAAGGCTTTTTGTTTCAGTTGTTGCTCTTAAATGTAACTTCAACTCCACTTTAAGTTTTATATAAATTGTTAGTTCATATATATATATATATATATATATATATTAGGGGTGTAACGGTACACAAAAGTCATGGTTCGGTTCATACCGAGGTACAGAAGTCACGGTTCGGTACATTTTAGGTACAGCGGTGACTAGTTTTTTACACAAGCTTATAGCCTATAACTTCACTTTTTTTTTGCAGAACGTACCATGTCATGGATAAATATAGTATATTGTAGGAGCAGAAATATACTACAAAAATGTTTTATTAGACC
>JAODUK010010498.1:0-29715 GCA_027564635.1 Typhlichthys eigenmanni | reverse complement strand
CTATAGAAATTATTAATTAAACAAAGACTAAAGATTCTCTGTCTAAGTATATCCTTTTATTGAAACTTTCCATAACACGGTCAAGATAATGGGTGGATTGATTATTATCAACCTCATTATAATCCAGCCTTCTATAATTCTGGAACGCAAGAAGATAGTTCTGGGTTCAACCCTACAAGGTTGTCAAATCTTTGACAAAATTTGAGAATATGTGCAAGGAACATACATGTATTCAAGTCAATCCAATTGTCTGTAATGTAGATACCACCTGGCCATTGCATTTATTGGAAAACTGTAAAATATTCCTGTAATTTTCTTCCTCTGCACAAATCCGTTTGATCTCCCCAGTCTGTTTCAATATACTATTCTCTCTTATTGTGAGAATAAAAATGGAATAAACAATGGCAAATCCCCCACTCCCCCATCTGTAATATAGCCTAAATCCTGTCCAGCAGTGAACTGTATTCCATGCAAAGCTCAGGCACACAGTACACATAAAGCTCTCTATGGAATACAGTACATTACAGATCCCAACTGGACCCTGTCCAACGTGAGGTATTTACTGAATGCTGTACATAGCTTCCATGGCCACTGAAGCGCACAATGTGACCTAAATAAAACAGGCCCCCAGAGCATCAAACAACGGCGTGTTTGTGGCAACAACTGTCTGTAGGTCTGCGCTGAAGCTGAAGTTAGCTTGTGTCAACTTTGGTTCTGCTAGCGGCACACACAAAATACACGTGTGCCTGCACACAATTGCACGCACACAATCCCCTCGCTTGACATCTGTCAGGCTGGATATCTGGACTGAATTCTGATGCTGGTGGCTTGTGAGGCAATAGGATGTGCTGATAATGTTATTTTGTTCATGTAGGCCTATAAAGTACACTGTAGAGATATGAGAAGAGACATTTGTGCTGTCTACTCCAGATATGTATCTAAGTTTCTAGTCAGGCTAATTGTCATTCTATATCTTAGAATCAGCTGGATAGTGCACAACATAAAAAACACATTAGAATTCTTATTATTATGACAATTAATTTTGTATATTTTATACATTGAGTAAGTTGTCACTAGCTAAACACAACAGCTGGTGTCGAACAGCTGCAGTACATGAATCCTGGATTTAATTTGCAATTAATGGTCTCCGCAACCATTAAGACTTAATTTGACTTGAGAGAACCCCACAGTGACTTTGACTACGTACATGTAATAGTTTTTTGGAGGACATAAATATAATGCGTTATCGGCAAGACTGCTGCGTCACAGTGTACCTACTATTTGTTTGTGTGCAGTTCCTTCACTTCTTCTGCAATTGAAATTCACTTATTATAGCAAAACAGAAAATAGATTCTCTTCCACGCCATCATTCCCTGCACATTTTCAACGCAGTATCCAATCTCCAACACAGCCTCCGTGGCTAAACCTCATCTTTATTTTCCATTTGCTCCATACCACTTTGATGCCCACATAAGAAAACAAATATCTGGAACTAAAAATGCATAACAACTCGTGCCTTATGGTAAACTGTAGTCCCAAACTCATTATGCATCAGAAGAGAGGGAGAAGTATTCTGTGGTGTCTGCTGCCAGCCACACAAAAAGGCTCAGAGTGTAGTTAGTCTATCTTTCCCGGCAGACATCAAACGCTGCTTGGAGTTTGAAGCATTGGGGGCTTAGAGAGCATCTATAAAGGTCTTTAGAAAGTGATGCTCTACTCCCAGCAGGAAACGAATTCTCTAAAGAGAGAATAGATTACCCACCTCATTGTGGGTAGATCATGTGGCCTGCGCTGGTATATCGACACCATGTGATCATGCGGTGCACCTGTTTGCCTTTTGTGGATAGGATAATGGGGATGCTTTCTGGCCAGTGTAGTTCCAGCTCTGATTTTGTAGTGCTTGAAGTCACAAGGTACAGGCAAACTATGCACAGCGCCATGCAGTATAGCTAAAATGCTACTCTAACACAGATCCATATGGGGAAGGAGAATATTTCCCTTAAGTTCTTGCTTATTTCAGAGACATGCCACTAACAGCAACAGAGTAGTAAAAATAGATGTTGTATTTCATGAATCTTTAAGTCAAGTCAATTGTATTTATATAGCCCTTAATCACATTACAGTCTCCTTAACCTGCTCCTCCCCCCGGGCAAGGAAAAACTTCCATTAAAACCCCATGGGGGAAAAAAGGGAAGAAACCTTGAGAAGAGACCAGGGAGGAATCCACCCCTAGAGGATGGCTAAGATGCAGTAGGTGATGGTATTGTAGGCAAACAACATTTAGCATTAATACTATGCATAATATTTTACACATTGTGCTGTACTTAAGAACTAACACATCGGAAAGATTTAAAGCGTTTTGTAAGTTAGCTAATTAAGAGTGGTCCGTCAATTGTAGCATTTCCATTGTGAAAAATCACCCAAAAAAGTGGTGAGGTGGAGAGGTGGAAATAGCACACAAAGACAATTCAGCTATAATTGAGAATGTGACAAAAATGCCTTTAAAGAAGCTCCCTAGCAAGTGAATTTTCTAATGTCTTACATTCATGAGACAAAAAACTATTAATGGAACGTTTTTTTTTTTTTATGGGAGGGAGGTTATTGTGGAAAATATGCGAAAGTGGCTTTAGCTTCAGGGCTAAGAACCTCTATAATGTTGGCTTGTTAAAATGATTCTTAAAAGACAATCTCTTTTGACCATGCTCTATGACTACCGCAGGTAGATATTTTTGGGACCATTATTGCTGTGTTTCATACAACAATTCTGAAAGCAATAAAGCTTCGACAAATGGTGAAAGGAAAATAAATATATTGCTTAGAGCGCTTTGCCCTCTCTCATAGTAATCTTATTTAATCTCAAAGGGAGACAACACAACATGCTATTTTGGTAATTGGTATGCAGGTTGTATTGAAGAGGCGCTGACTGCACCATGCTACACAAACTGCTCTGCATCTTTTCAATCTTTTCATCTTTTCAGCATCTTTTCAGCTAAATATCCTGACAAACTAAATATATATTTGCAGCAAAGCTTTAAGATCTTAATGCTTGTGTGATTGAACCTTCACAGACCGCCTGATAGGCATGTTTGCTCACTGTATTGGCTGTATTATGAAAACACATGTGTCCATGGATAGATTGATATTCCCAGATTTGTGGTGACCGCTCCTTTGTCATGACCAATCTAATTAGATTGTCAGCGCTGGCTCTCAAACTAATGGAGGGACATTGTGAGTTATAGCTCGGGACGCACTGAACACATCCCAAAGACAAATTAGTCTCCAGTGACGTGGACTGTTTGATCAAGGTAAACAATTGAAAGGCAGCATTAAGTCAAGAGAAATCTTTGCATCGTTTGTCTCAGAGCTGTCTGTCTGTGATGGATATATTGTAAAAACCTGTGGTGAATCCGCCATTACTGTATTACACTGTAAAAGTAATACAGACAACTGGACAAGTGCTTTCCATTTTTCCATTTACACAGAAGACACTTATATAGAAAGGGAGTACATTTAAAATGTCTTTGCAAGTACAGCATCTGAGTACATACTGTACACCCGTTATCGTAAGAAAGCAACATTAATTTATCAGGATGGTCGAGTGGTCTGGGTGTTTGGCTCCCAGCCGGAAGGTTGTGGGTTTTAACCCCGGTGTTGACCTACCTGTAAGCATCCTTGAGCAAGATGCCTAACCCCTTACCCCCCAACTGCTTCCGGTGGTTGGTCGAACCTTGCATGGCAGCAATCACCATCGGTGTATGAATGTGTGTGTGAATGGGTAAATCCATCCATCCATCCATCCATCTTCTCCCGCTTATCCAGAGTCGGGTCGCGGGGGCAGCAGCTTCAGCAAGGGACCCCAAACTTCCCTTTCCCGAGCAACATCAGCAAGCTCTGATTGGGGGATCCCGAGACGTTCCCAGGCCAGTTTGGAGATATAATCTCTCCACCCGGTCCTGGGTCTTCCCCGAGGTCTCCTCCCAGCTGGACGTGCCTGGAACACCTCCCAAAGGAGGCGCCCAGGAGGCATCCTTACTAGATGCCCGTCCCACCTCAACTGGCTCCTTTCAACGCAATGAATGGGTAAATGTGAGGCAAAATACAGTAAAGCGCTTTGGATAAAAGCGCTATATAAAAAAGCAATCCATTTACCATTTATCAACTGCATGTAATCAGTCCCTAACTAATCATACGTTTAACTAATACATTACCTATAAGTATAATTCAGCCTAAATACCAGCATCGTACCAATCTTTTTTAGAAGCGAGACACAGAAGATTAAAGATCGTCACAGAGAACTTCAGGTAGAGAAGAAATGGCCGAGGTACTAGAGGTGGATCCCCAGAATAGAAGTTACTTAAAATGGTAATAGTAAAAAGTAATGTGCACATATCCAAAAACGATAATTACAGTACATTCAAGCTTTTTGTATGTTGTGTATATGATTACATTAATTTCATTTACCTCTGTCTACACGGGAACGGCACAGCACCCTGCAGATTGCTGCATTGTTATATTCTACAGTTCATGGCTGAATTCTTCATGGCCATCGTGGCTGGTAAGGATAAAGAAGTCATCTCTCATCTACCTGTCTCAGGGTCTCTTCTTTATGTGGAGACTAAATCCACAGTGAAGGACAACTAATTTGATCTCTCAAAATGGAATAGATACAGTAGCAGCAGAGCTTCAAGGCCTTGCAAAGACTTTAACTTCACAATCCCCCGCATTGTCATATAAAACTCATATTTCACTCTGGCATGATGGGACGAGTTTAAATACAATATAGTGTGGCATCATGAGCACTTTCATTCACCCATTTTGTTGTCAGTTTGCTACTGACAAAACCTTTAGACTTTTTTTATAGAAACTGAATAAAATTATATTTTATTTGGCTAAATTTACCCTTGACACATGCTTTGTGAATTACTGGCTGCTTTTAAAGAATATAAGACGTGCAAAAGTGAATTCATTTATACCCCTGCTGCATCACATGACCTACTTTAACAAACCTTCCTTTGCCTGAGTGAGAGAATAAATGAAAAGTGGAAATACCTCTCCCCTCCGCCTCTTTTTTTCAATAAATTTCAATAATACTGACCATAAATAACAAGCAGGAAAATTGGAAGAGGGAAAGTAGTCACCATGGAAACAAATGGATTTTCTGGTGGAAGACCATGTGTTTACAATATGTGCAGCATTGAGACGTCTTGTACCCCAAATACTTTGGGCAAATGAGTCAGAAATGATTTATACTTATAATAATTATTATAACTATTAGCATCTGTATTTATATAATAAGATTATTAGTAAGCTTAGAAGTGAAGAATACACATGAAGAATAGCTTTATGAAATCTGAACTAAAAAACTAAGTCGTTTCAAATTCTTACATTTGATACTGTAAGTCTATAAAATATAAAAAAGTGTAGCTCACATTCTCTGAGTTCCTCTAAATATGTTAAGTGGGCCACAGTAAAACCTGCTTCAGAAAATGCATACTGTGTAAAAAGCTCTGGTATAATGTCCTGGCCTATGTTCGAACTTTCAATTCCATCTGTTCTTAAACAGAATAATAAATCTTTGCGAATGCTCTCCCTTAAGAGCTGCAATATCTGGGGCACCAATTCTTCGTTGACGGAGAAGCTGGGTCGTGCTGAGGCCGTAAGAACAGGTGAATCCAGCTCTGGAGAGTGTATTGTCTGCTTCTTCGCTTGCATGTTCTAAATTACACAATGCTACATAATGCATCACCTACACAAATGTGGGCAGAAACGTTGCTAAAGTAATTCTACCTATAGAACCTTTAATACCTCATAACAAAATAACAGTGACTTTACAGTGAGCTAATCGATGACATGCTGGTATGCATACTGTACACATTTATTGTTTACTGTGGTCCGACCAAGAATAATTGTAATAATATTCAATGCATACCTGTGTTTATATTTCTAAACAGATAATTAGCAGTGGCTTAACATATAAAATATGTCACACACACACACAAAATATATCTAATATACAGTGGGGCCCACTCTTCCCATTCCGTTTACCCTTTCTTCATTCCATCCCTCTATTTTTCCCTCAATAACTCTCAGAGGAGTCATTCTCCTGCCTTGCACAAGTCTTCTCATATATTTCTATTGTCCCACTATTGGCAACATAAGTCAAAATTAATGTGCATTATTACATTAAATTACCTTTTTATGTCAAGTAATCACACACATTCATCTAAGAAATAAGATATAGATTGATCATAAATTACAGCCCTATACTATGGACATTGCACACCTTATTGTATTTTATTTTGAGGATTAAAGATTGTGTAAAGCAAATACAGAAATTTACTTGTAAATACTGTATATATGTTAGAAATACATTCCTTTAAACGTGTGAAAACACTGTTAACTATGTAGTATTGTATTGTAGAGTTAGACAGTTAAACTGCATTTCATAATTTCTCTGTTCAGGATTTTTTGGGAGGGCCAGAAACGGGGGACTACTATACGTAGATCGTCCTCCACTTTGCATACCCCTCCCCATAACACCACAAGGATATAAAAGCGTAGAGAATCAGCTCAGCATTTATCCTGCTCCAATGAAAGTTATTAGCCTACTAAGTCCTTCAACAGCCTACAATTCCATAGCTAAATCACCCACTGTTCTTTAACAGCATACAGTCTGATAGCTATGCCTTCATTGCAGAAACAAGCACACGATGTGGTTGAGAGTCAATGTGCATTATTTGAAAGCTACTGGTTTAGTAGCCTAGCCTACCCGTTAACATCGGCTGCAAAATCCAGTCGGCATTCTCGTGTTCACGTCAGCATCCAAATAATCCATCTGTCTTTATGTAATCCAATCCTCTTTCCAAAAGAAAATATAAACCACATATCCAAATGAAAAAATCCAATCCAACAAGCTGTAGACTAGATTTACTTGACAAGAACAGCATCTCGCGCAGGTGTCAGGCCAAAAAGTTATCCGCTAAAAAGTGGTCTTTTAAAAACTGATTTCTGCCCACGAGAGCACACACAGCCCTATCACCAATCTAGTATATTAGTATACATCTATTTAAAGTGAAAACACAACTCATAAAGTGCACGTCTACATTTTCCAATCAATGTTGAGCTGAGGATACCTTTTCGGCATAACCGCGCGGTATGGAGTTTACCATAGAACACGCGATGGGTGTTGTTAAAGCGCCTTCTGCTGACACACCCCCAGCGCTTGAGAACAGATAATGCTGGTTATAATTTCACACTTTTGAAATGCAATTTCTACGTAATTTCAATAGAAGAATCAGGTGTGTTGGAGCAGGGAGACATCTAAAACATGCAGGACAGTGGTTCCCAAACCGTTATATTGTATTATTGGATCCAACAGACCCAGGAGTGCCAAAAATGTCTGTGTTACATTCATGTGTTTACCTGGACATTATCTTCTGTAGAATAACCGCATTAATCTGTCACGGTTACAACTGTACTGCTAGTCTTGTTTCCACCTTCCCTATGTATTCTGTGTTCCAGTCCTGATTTTCTGGTTCCCCAGTTGTCATGTCCCTCAATCAGTTAATTGTCTACACCTGTCCCCTTCTGTATTTATACCATGTTTCCTGTTGCTACGTGTTGCTGGAATGTTATCCTTGCTCTCCAGGAACGCGTACCAGTTCCTGTGTTTCTTCGTTTTTCCTGTTACTGAACCTTGCCTGTATCCCAGTGCCATTTTCAGCCTGTTCCCACTTTGTACCACTGCCTGTGGATTACCAGTTTATGACCTCTTCCCTGACTACGATTACCGACATTCTTTTCTTCTGATCACTTGTGTGTTTTGCCTCCAGATGTCATTGCTTTTGGGTCCAACGGTAACAGAATCACTTTATCAAATAAATAACGACTCCACTGTATTTTCAGTTTTTCGTTTGAAGAAACGGTTGCGAAAGGTTGTTGTTTCTCGTTGGATATTAACGAGATGTCCGGTTTTGGAATTCAGGACTGGGTTATTCGGGAATAGAATCAGTTGGTGTGTGCAACAATCAAAACAGTAAAACATATCGTTAGGTGTGTGGTAGGATCGTCTTGTGTGTAACCATCTTAAGGGAGACACCAGCAAATGTAAAGTTTTTGTTGTTAATATGAAGCCTGTTGTCACAGTTTGGTGTTTGTCTGTTCATTGTTTTTTGGGTCTTATTTTGTATTTATTTGGGCTGTCACAATAACGCATTGTTTTTGATTAATTCACTATAGAAAAAATAACACGTTAAAAAAATATCAGCAAATTAATCAAACTGATAGCTCTGCCCCCTTAGTTACTTTTGCTAACTGTTGATGCGGACAACTCGCATAGCGTAGAGAGCGAAACCGGTAGGATCCAAACATCAGAGGTTCAAGATGATATTGCTGATAAGTATAAATACTAAATATCAATGCACAAATCATCTTAATAAATTAGTCGGTAGCCTTCATGTATTACTCAGGCGCCGCCACTCCTCGTCTAAACCTAACAGTATTTCCATTAGGACTATCATAGGTGAGAACGTGTCTGACACAGACACAGATGATTTCCATTTGGACACAACTATTTTTGCCAGCTGTCAGTGTCAAAACTATCCCAAGAGGCTGGAGGACCTGATTTCGGACGTCTGGTCACAGAAAATTGAGCAAAAAGCAAATATAATGTATGCAATTAATTTAGATGAATTAGATGAATTAATCACAAAGCATGTAATTAATTAGATACATTTATGTAATCACTTGACAGCCCTAGTATCTATGCGATTACTGTGTTCACATACAGTATATCCCAACAAACCAATCTTGGGCAAGAAATGCTCCACGTGCCAATTCAACTGCTCCAAACGCCTCTGCCAAGGCTCCTTGTCACTGCCCCCTTTGTTACTCCCTGGGTTCTTGTTTGATTATGTCATGTGTTAAGCCTGTGTCGTTTGTATACCTTACCTCGTTATCTTCATCCAGTGGTCTTTCTTTGTTAGTTTATCTTTCTGTGCTCACGACTGTTGCTCTTGCACGAGAGGAGTGTGAAATCAGCAGCATAGGACTAAATTACATGGTTGTTACGTCATCCAAACTATGTATTCACGCCATGAGGTTTACAAAGTGCATTGATTATATCATCAACTATTTCAGCCTCTTTCTGCTAATTGTTTTCACAATATAGAGCTACATACTGTAACATGTAACAATCATGACTTGTGGTTGCTAATGCAACATAATTGCAATGATTAAACTTTTTTTTTTTTGCCGGTATCCTCAATTGAGAAATGCATAATACTTTTGTTTTCCACAGTTTTCCCTGTGTTGAATGAATTGTTAAGAGCATAATGGATCACTAAACTCACTTAGTGCTCATGAGAAGCAGAATGACGTGTGAAATGTGCTACTTGGTGAGCAACTCAAATTACTTGCCGTTTTTATAATTTGCCCAGGTGCGCTAATAACAAGGTCTGAGCTGGTGGCCTGCTGAACCAACATTACGTTAATGTGGCAAATACAGATTAAATTAGAGTTACAATCTGTGCACCAGTTGCTATTTTTATAGTACATTTTTGTCCCATGGCACTGACCAGCAAAGGAAATTCATCTAGGGTGACCATGGAAACCAGAACCACCCCTTACCACCAGAAAATGTCAGCTATAAACAATGAATCAGCTAAGAATGTTAATGTGATGTTGCTCTGTAATATGTTTTCTATAGAAATACATGGATTTGTCATTTTAATTTGTTCTAGTAAGACAACTGTTACAAAGACATTTAAAGTGATAATTTCTAAATCAAACATGTGGGCAACAGCAGATTATTATTATTATCAGAACTGCAAATGAGAAGGTTTTATTGAAT
This sequence comes from Typhlichthys eigenmanni, assembly GCA_027564635.1. NCBI lineage: Eukaryota > Metazoa > Chordata > Actinopteri > Percopsiformes > Amblyopsidae > Typhlichthys > Typhlichthys eigenmanni. The sequence continues at coordinate 19,865 of JAODUK010010498.1, read as the reverse complement.
AGGCAGTAAGCTAAATCTAAATCAATAAGCAATACAGCAATGAGGTAAGGGTTGTGTCTTTATATTTCTGGAAATATCTTAAAGGTATAGTCAGCTATTGCAAGCTAAATGTAAGATAATACACTTTTTGTAAAATTCAACAAATTCGCTATTTTACCGTTCTCTGTACATGTTGAAAAAAGAATCCGGTACTTCTACACAGCCCTGGCTCCGTAAATAGTAACATAAACAAAGTGGCGAACACCATTCATATCAATAAGGCAGTAGTACTACACTTTGCTTAACAATATATTTAAATGTGTGAGGCGGCGCCGCAGAGGACCGCAGAGTGATACTGTTTTGATTTGAGCTCGAAGTCAGCAAGCGTTCTCGAGAAACCCTCCGTTTAATTATCTTATGCTTTTGCATTAGATAATTTGTTGTAATGGAGAGACTGTTGTTGGCTACTGTATGTATACATTGTATACAGTAAATTAGAATATCACAAGTTAATCTATATACTGTAAATTACACTGCCAGAAAATTACTGTAAAAAAACTGGAGAATACTGTCATAGTAAAAAATATATAAAACTAGAAAAAAATGGAATATACTGTCAAATGAAAAAGATATAAAGCTGTAAAAAAATAACTGTAATTTTCTGTACCATTAACATTTTTGTCTGTATTTTTACAAGAAAACTCTTTATATTTCCTTTTAAGAATACTGTTAAGATTACTGTACTGTAAGAATAACCATTTAAAAACAGAATATTTACTTTTATAAATGTTTCAGTACAGATAATTACTGTTATTTTATATAAAATGCAATTTGCAGGTTAAAATTTTTACTAAATTAAAATATATTATTACTCAGAAATTAATGTTCGAAAAGTCAATGGACGATTTATGGTGTTTTTCAAGAGATAAAGACAGAAAACTATACAAAAAAACTGCATTTTTAAGCAGTGCTCTTAAAAACTTTTCAATAACAATTAGATTATGTCATGCAGGGGACACCGTTTCTGCCGTGGAGCCCTGTCTGCTAATAGACGCTGTGTTTAATAACGAGTCTGAGCAGTTGTTGTTTAGTGGGATAATTGCCTTTTGCTAGAAGGCCTAGTTTTCATCATGAAGCAACATTGTGTACGTGTAGGTTGCACAAACTCCAGCTTGATAGGACAAGGATCTATTCCTTTCCTTGGGAAAAAAGAATGAAGCTAAATAATGTTCGTCCTTGGGTGCATGTTAGGCTACCGGTACTGTAGTCTACAACATGTGAAGAGATGTGACTTCAACTTCATTTGTTTCTACAAAAAAATGATGCAGTGCTCATTTGAGACACAACCATTTGAGAGATAGAGACAGATCTCTCAAATCATCACAAGTGATTCTTCACATCCGGTTTCATCCCATGCTGCATCTGAGGTGAGATTTAACTATCCCTTCACCCCTGCTTAGTTTCAGACAACATATGCCACAGACACCTACACCTATTGTTGTTGTCATGATTATTATAAGACAATAATATTGATGGATTGACAAAAATAAATGAATGTTAACTCACCGAACCGTCATCATCAAAGTGTCAGCGATGGTAGGCAAACGCGGCTTTCAGCCGATAGGCTTTAGAGGTTTGCAGGAGTTCATCGCGGTGCTGAAATTTTTATTTTCATGCAGTAGGCATATTTGTATCTGGGCTTTCCTTTTTACAGATGACCTTGCGGACGACCTTGCGCTGGAGGCATAGTTAGTAGACTAGCTACATTTTTACGGGTACTGTTATACTGGGATGGGATGACGTTAGCTATACTTACGTTAGCCAGCATCGGCTACGGTAGGCAACTGTACTCAAGACGCCTGGCCGATTTGCCACTGGTTTTTCTTACACCACAAATTAATTTCTTGCTGCATTTATTCTAATCCTTGGTGGTTCCTGGTCTCTTTAATGCCTGGCAGGCTCATAATTATATAGCTATGGTCCATCATATCCATAAGAATGAACATTATCGATCTGTGAAGTGTCAAAACCTCCATGTTGTAATCAATATTTCTTGTTGTTATGCTTGAGTTAGCTTGGCAGCAACACCCTGTGTGACGTCAGATCAAGTTGTTTTGTGTGTGAAGGCTATTACAAAACTTACAAAAACGAATGTAAAAGTTATTGTAGTGGATTTAAATTCAAGAATTTTCCAACACATTAGTTAACAGTGGTTGTTAACCTGCAAATTGTACTTTAAACATAAATGTAAGACCATTCAGTTCTACAGCGAAACATTGTTAATTTAGGAAACTTTTCACATTAGAAGCCATTTATGTTAAAGATTCAAAATGACACCAACAACAAGACAAACATTTCAAATGATTAGGTGGGGAGTCTTATTGATATGCACATGTAGAAATAAAATTGGATGTATGACTTGTGAATTCTTACAGTGTAAGATTAGAAAATGTATTCAGAATTTGCAAATTAATTCATTATTTTGGATTCATTAATTTAAGATGCTCTGAGGTAGAGTACATTTTACAGTTTCTGTAACCTAATAAATATTTGCTATCACTAAATTACTTACATGATCACATAAAAAACATTTAATAATAAACTATGTAAGATTGTTGTGTTCTCTAATGGATTTATTTGAAATCAAATAAGAATACATGAGCGTGCCAATATAATTCTTGAAAGTACTCTTCCTAGATTGCCTTTAATTAGGAGAAATCAACAAAGGAACGCAGCACGCTTGTTCACTCCTGGGCTGAACAAGCGTGCTGCTTGCACCATTAGTTTGTCTTCCTGTCCCCATTTAATATGAGGATCTGTGGCAAACGGAGAGTTTGATATGAGGAGCAGCTCTGGCACATTTCCCTGAATAGTCAGTGGTGTGTGTAATGTCCAGCTGGCCTTTCCAGCCTATCACCTCTCCATTCTGCCCTCTATATAACTGTAGCCCCCCCCCCCCCCCACACACACACACACACACACTAAGTTCTGCTCTGTCTGTTTCTGCTGGGCTGTGATTACTGCTATCAGTGTCTTGGCTGTCCTCATCCCAGTGGCTAAGATTTACCCCATCTGATCAACCCTAATTACACTCACCCCCTCCACAAACACACACCATGGATAAACGTCTGATGCCCTAAACGTCTAAAATGTTGTATTTCTTCCAGAGGACGTCTGAGATTTTGGCATTAGAAAAACACAAAACATTTTCACTGTTGTTTATTGCTCATTCGCATTATAGATGATACAGCCTACAACCCAGTCATTAAAGCCATTCTGACAGTGTTCATAAGCTGTATACAGTAGCTGCACACAAGTATCGATGCACTTCACATCAAAGAGCTATAGATGGTCCACCAGAGAGGACAGTTTGATGTCAGCTGATTCTGGGAAGCACACAGTGTTAGTCGTATTGGACCTTACATCTGCCTTTGACACTATTGACCATAATATTATGATTAATAAACTACAGGATCTGGTAGGGATATCTGGAACAGTTTTTAAATGGTTTTCATTTTACCTTTCTGGTAGAAGTTTTATTGTTTTAATAAATAAGACCATGTCAGACACTGCTGGCTTACCAAGTGGGGTACCTCAGGGTTCTGTTCTGGGACTGATTCTGTTCCATTTGTACATGCTTCCTCTAGGACAGATAATCGGCCAGTTTAGTGATGTTTCTTATCATCTGTATACAGACGATATTCAGTTGTACAGCGCTTTTAAGTCTACTTAAACTGTTACATAAACTGTCCTCTCTAATCAACTTTCTGACTAGTATCAAGCAGTGGTTAAATGATAACTTTTGACTTCTGAACTCGGCTAAGACTGAAACACTAATCATTGCCCCTGAGCAAAGTATTCCTCATATCAAGCTACATTTAGGCTCATCTGTGCAGCCGAGTCAAAGGAGTTTAGGTGTTGTTTTTGGTTCTGCCATGTACATGGAGCAACCCTCAAAACAACTAATTAAAAATAGTTTCTTTCAATTAAGGAACATATCTAAAATAAGAGCGCTGGTGTCTAAAGCCGAATTTGAAATGATCATTCATGTTTTTATTTAATCTCGGTTAAATTACTGCAACATTCTTTTTACTTGTCTTAATAAGAAACAGCTTTATCGCCTCCAGATTGTTCAAAACGCTGCTCCGAGGCTATTAACACACACCAGAAAAAAGGCACACATCACACCTGTTTTAGCTTCACTTCCCTGGTTACCAGTGCAATTGAGAATGCATTTTAAAAATGTGGTTACTTTTAAAGCCCTACAAGGACAAGTGCCCCCTTACATCTCTGACCTGATACAGCTGTGCACGTCCTCTTGTAGTCTTACATCAACAGGCCAGACCAGAACAGAAATTTCTAATTGTATCCCATACACACTAAAACTAGAGGGGGCCGTTCTTTTCATGCAGTGGCACCTAGGTTGTGGAATGCATTGTCCCCCTTTCTTACTCTGCTTGAATTCGGTGGAAACTTTTAAAACACAGTTGAAAACTCATTTATTTAAAGAGGCTTTTAGTTAGACTGTAGGGTGGTTAGGCCGGTCTGACATGTATTTCTGTTTGTTTGTTTGTTTGTTTTTGTTTGGTTATTTCTTTGGGTCATGTGCTGTCATGTATTTACTATTGCTGTGTATTCTGTTGTAGTTGTGAAGCACTTTGTGATTTCTATCTGTGAAATGTGCTATATAAATACATATTACTTACTTATTTAATAAGGGGGGTACAGTGTCATTCCCCAGTTGACAATCTTCTCTTCCCCCCTCTCTGAATCACTGGCTATACAGTATTGTTATGCTTGTAAATCAAGCTTTATGCAAATTAGTCTTACGGCCAGACTACATGAAACGCAAGCTTTAGGAGAGTAGCTAGGCTACTCCTATAGTGTAACCACTTCCATAATAATCAATGGAACTGACTAGCAGTGAGAGCAGCGTAAGTGGAAAGTATACTGTATACTGTGGAGAGCCGTACAAAATAAAAACAGAATAGTCTTCTATTATATTTTTTACACGAGGTGTAAGTGGCACTTATACACAGAAATGGGTCAAAAACAGTGAATGCTTATTTTTAACCAAGTTACCAGTAAATAGGAAGTTACTCACAGTATGTTCGCTGCAGGTGTAGCCAGTTAAAACATACATTGTTCAATGTAGCCTGGCTGTAAGCCCCATGTGATCCCACATGGGTTAAATCATTAATGGAATTCCAAGCTTGATTATAGGCTACTGTATGAATCAGTCAGTACCAAATATCTCCTCACAGTCCACGGAAATGGGGAAATTACAAATATTCCCAAACAATCTTTTCGTTGTTGTTATATGATGTGAACACAGGTACAGCTGTATGTAGATGTAGATGTATTGATTACCCACATTATGGCATCCATTTCTCCAACCTCTCATAAACCTCAATGTGCAGCTTACTCTGCTTCCTTAAAGCTAACTGAGATATACTGTGCTGTATTATCTTTCACTTAAAGTTACCTTTCCCTCCGGCGTTTGTCTGAATTAATGCACAAGTATTAATTTCTCCGCAGCTCGGGCTTTTCTGTACTTTTTGAATCTGTAGTGAACTTTTTTTTAAACCCTCAACATGTCTAGATTCCTTATACTACATAATATACCTTCATGCAGATGTTCAGTAAAAAAAGAATAATCCATAATTCAGGCAGCAGATAATCATTTTCATCCATAGCTGACCACTGTTTATGAAAACCCTTTACCATGTTAATGTTATGCTCTATACAGAGTCTATACAGTTCATCATGCTCACAGTTCTGTGGACAACCCATGACTTGAGTGAGTAACTTCGTGTTGATTCATTACCCGTTATCAAAAGCTAGGTTTCTGGTATTTATGTGCAATGCAAGTGACATAAACATGAGCCATTTCTGTAAAATGAGTCAAAAAGGAATTGAAATAACCTCTTCTGAGGCTGGGGGTTGATTGTTACAGTACCGTAAAGATGCTTGCTGATTTGAGCCAACAACCAACAACAAGCAGTTTACAAGCTTGCTGGTCCAACGCAACACTTGCACACTTTTGCATGAGAAGTTTTCAAACTGTGAGTGGATATATTCAGATGGTTGCGGCAGAATAATTCTATTGAGGGGTTATTGACGTCACAAGGCCACCAAACTCATACAATAACTACTGAAACACATGCTTTACAACATACATAGGCAGGCCAAAAGAAACTAACTGGATTGTCTTATTGAAGGTTTTGTGGGTTGCTAGGCACTCCAGATACCCAAATGTAACACTGAACACACTGAAAAAGCGAGCTTTTCATAATACTGTAGGTCCACTTTAGCACATCATGCACTGTATCACTACTACTCTCTGAAACATACAGCAAACCACTCTGAACTGATACAGCAATTTAACCATCCAGCCAGTCTAGCAGAAGGTCACACACAAAATTAAAAGCTTGTGTATAATCGGATTTTACTGTACTCTGTTAACAAGTAATGCCTGTGTATGTGGTACAACTGAACAACTTCATTCCATTCAAATCCAGAAACTAATAGTTATGTTGCTTCAACTTCATAGCTGAATGCATTCCATTGTGTCTGTTCGGAAAACAAGTTGTTTCATTTGTTGACCCTACTTTGCAAAGAGTATAGTCAGCTACAAGGAAGCTACAGGTATTGAACAAATACAGTTAAATAATGATAAGGACAGGTTACTGCAAGTATGTTATCATAACATGAAAACATAAAGTACTTTAGACTGACGGTATGCACTACAGAGCACTGTTGTTTATGCAGATTGAATGGTTGTTCAGAGTAAGTCATTTTCTTCCTGGCTGATTTCTAAATTAGGAGGACATGTGTAAATTGGGCCTGTAATACACCATTCATTGCCAAACTAATTACAAAACAGAAAATATACTGCCTCTATGGGAACCATCACCTTATCGTGGTAGAGAGGTTTGTGTGGCCCTATGATCCTGAGAGCTTGTCTGGAGCCTTGTGCTCCTGGTAGGGTTTCCCAAAGCAAAGTGGTCTCAGGGGAGGGACCAGACTAAGAATGGTTCAAAAGACCCTTGTGTAAAATAATAAAAGAGGAGAAGTTACCATGCCCAGAGCAAGCCCGGGGCCCCTGTCTGGAGCCAGTCCCAGAGGGAGGGCTTGTTGGCGAGTTCCTGGTGGCTGGGTTTGCCACAGAGCCCAGCCGAGCAAAGCCCGAACAAGCGCCATCCTCCTCTTTATCCTATGGGCCCAGCCACTACACGTTGGAGTTAAACCCAGTAGATGAGAGGGTCACCTGCCTGCGCTTACAGGTTGTGGGGGAAAAAACTGACAGTTGTCAGTGCATATGCACCGAACAGCAGTTCGGAGTATTCGGCCTTCCTGAAACCTCTGAATGGAGTCCTGTATGGGACTCCAGTAGGAGACTCCATAGTTCTACTGCGAGACTTCAACGTGGGCAATTATGGAAATACCTGGAGAGGAGTGATTGGGAGGAACAGCATGTCCTCCAGAAAAATATATTATTAGATTAATCAATGAATTGTTGGAATATTCGGTAGATTATTCGATTACTAAAATAATCGAAAGCTGCAGCCCTAGTCGGCACCAAAGTGTTTCTGGAAAACCGTCCGCCATTTCAGGAGGGGGAGGCGGGGAACCATCCAAACTGTATACAGTAAGGATGGGATGCTGTTGACCTCAGCTGAGGAGGCAATTGGGCCATGGAAGGAATACTTTGAGGAACTCCTGAATCTGACTGACTGAAAGGCTGAAAGTTAACAGTGGTGAAAGGGAATCATCGTCAGTTTCCCTGGGGGAGGTCACTGAGGTAGTCAAACAACTCCACAGTGGCAAAGCAACATGGATTGATGAGATCCATCCAGAAATGCGAAAAGCTTTGGATGTAGAGGGGATGTCTTGGATGACATGCCTCTTTAACATTGCGTGGAAGTCGGGGACAGTGCCAAAGGAGTGGCAGAGTGGGGTGGTGGTTCCCCTCTTAAAAAAGGGGGCCCAGAGAGTGTGTGCAAACTACACGGGTATCACACTAATCAGCCTCCCTGATTCTACTCTAGTCTACTCTAAGGTGCGGGAGAGGAGGGTTCGGCCGATTGTCGAACCTCAGATTGAAGAACAACAATGCGGATTCCGTCCTGTTCGTGGAACAACAGACCAGCTCTTTACTCTCACAAGGAAATTGGAGGGGGCCTTCCAGTCTATGTGTTTTGTGGATCTGGAAAAGGCGTATGACCGGGTCCCCCAGAAGATGCTGTAGGAGGTGCTGTGGGAGTATGGGGTGAAGGGGACCCTTTTAAGGGCAATCCTATCCCAATCCTATCCTATACCAAAGCGAGAGCTGCGTACGGATTCTCTGCAGTAAGTCAGACTCGTTTCAGGCCAGGGCTGCGCTTTATCACCAATCCTGGATTTATACATTAAATATAACCAATACTATATTAGGTGCGTTATACGTTATAGCAACTGTTCTGTACCAACAGCATGGAAATATTCACTAAATGGTCATGCCTACTCCTATTATTTATTCATGTTAGTCATTAAGTAAGCTTTACCCAAAACATATACACAGACTGTGTATACTCTATGTGTATATATACACACACACGCGCACACACACACACACGTACAGTATACGCAAAATATATTTAGTGAACCAGGGATTAATTTAACTCTGAATGTTGAGATTACAAAAGTACAATGTATGGAGGGAAGAAAGCTATAGAGATCAACACTTTATATGGATAATAATTGACATTACATTACCTTGTTTAGCGCTTCCTCAATGCCATTGTTCCTTCCCCGTGTTTAATCCTGTGCTCCTGGTCTTCCATGCATGCACAACGGTTGTCCCTGGAACGCACAAGAGAAGGAAACCACTGTTGAGCTGCATGTATCAGAAAGGACACTGTGATGTCCTGTCGGCTCATTTTGTTTGAGCTCTGTTGCTCTTCACGTCTCTCTTCTCTGTTGCAAACAATGTTGAGATGCTGGCCAGCTTGCTCCCCATTGAAAAGATACCAAAACGCTACCAATTTACAGTGATTTTGACACATGTAGTTAACTTTGAGAGAAGTGTGCGGGCTTACAGTGCCAGTTCACAAAGGACCAGTTTGCTTCTCTGCATGAATGAAAGCAGCACTCTCCCGGTTTTGATTCCTCTAACTGAGAGGAGGGGGGAGAGTTGGGGGGAAGAAAGGGGGTGGGGGGGTGCAGACACAGCAGAGATTTTTTACACAAGTCTACTGTACATCAGCCAGAAAGAGAGAAGCTGTACGCTCCCTCCTGTACAAGGGAGAAGTGTATTGTAAGTGTATTTGTGTGTCTCTAAATCTAAGTCCTTGAGGTGCTTTGTGGGTAAGAGTGACATACTTTATCTTCTTAGAGCATTCAGTCACATGGCTTTGGCACATCAGTGCTTGGCTGTCATTTATATACACGTGGCATGTCACGTTTCCTCATTACCTTGTGTAAGAATCAACCTTTCAGAGGCATGCATTTATGACTTTCAATCACTACTTACATAACACTACAATAATAAGTATACTTTATTATAATACAAGTGTTAATGTTTTCAGATTTTCTGAAACAACATAGTCCATGTGTTTAGGTGACGTTTGTTAAAAGGCAGGTAACAGACGGTGGTCTATCCCATGCTCGCCAAGCGGGGTAATGAAACACACGTGCACGCGCACACACACACGCAGGTCAAGTGGGGGACATTATTCAAGGAGGAAGTAGACATTTTCTAATGAGGATGCCAAACAATGCATCATTTAGTTTACATGCAGAATAACAAATACGACCTGCATTGTTTTTTAGACACATACTCCCATCTCGGCTACACAGTATTACCATTTTAGGTATTTTAATAGCCCCTCCAAATAAAAGTGCCTCACTTCAGCAATGTGTTTATTGGCCTGTTTACACACAAAAGCAGCTTGTGTGTCCTATACCCTTTGTCAATCATAACACCTCTTTGGGGAGGAACTTCAATTTCACACACTGCTAGGGCACGTAACACTTACATCACTTGCACATACTGTAGACAGCAGTAGAGCTGGGGTGGAGTCACATTAAAAGCAGCACATGCGTATGTATGAACACATCCCTGGGGACCAGTGAAGAACGCTAGCTCACATGCAGCATTGTAGCAATGCAGCCATTCTTACACTGTATAAAAGGCCTCACAACCTTCAAACCACACAATGATATCTGTGTCATTAAGCAAGACTAAAGCAGCAGTCCAAATGCAAGGATTAAGTATTTTACACGCTTGTGGGTTTTAATTCCTAGCACACAGGTGATTTCAATAATCAGACACTTCTGATCGAAACTGTGCTGTCTGTGCAATCACCTGGGATGTGTTAAGGTAATGTGCAAATGCAACAGAACTCATTGAAATTAAACAGTTTCAGAACTTTTCTTTCTAATGTAGCTTTCTAGTTATAGGGTACCATTCAATCCATTTGTGACCGACCGCAACCAACCATTAATTAACGACTAAATTGGTTTTGCTTTTGTCAGCTAATTGACGGTGTTTTCCAACTCCTCCCCATTTAAAACTATCAGTTTCAGTCAGGGACGGACTGGCCATCGGGACGTTCGGGAGTATTTCCGAACGGCCGGTCCATTCCAGACTGGACCGGCCAGTGGTTAAATCGTTTTCGATTGAAATTCCAGTGTTTTACTCTACATTCTGTGACTGGGCTGGCCGGCTGGCCGCATCTGCTATGCTACAGTGCATCGCTGTCTCTGTGTGTTTGTCAGACTGGGCCAAACTAATACTTTCAATATTGAGGGGAGATAGGAGCAGCCCATCCTATCTTGGAACGATCCTTGTTTATGCAGAAATCTGAGAGTTCTCAATCGATGCAAGGTGGTGTAGTTCATCCAAATAATAGCTATCCAAATAGTTATCCAAATAAATCGTGTGCAAGCAAATAGATAACTTGTAGAAAAAATTTGAAAAGACCACCACTCCAATCTTTGCTGTCAATTGTAAAAGACCACCCAGGCCTATGTTGCACCCCAAGCCAAGTGACAGTCAGCAGCATGGAGTAGTAGCCTACAGGATATAGCCTACAAGAGATGTCAGGTACAAGCAGTAACATTGTATACGTTTAGATAGGCCTAATTCAAACATCCAAACGATAGCTATTGTTTTCATTTTTTTAAAGTTTACCCTGTTGGCTAGAGTTGGTAGGTTAATAGCCTAGCTAATATAATTACGTTGTTAATATTGGCGGTAAACAGTTTTTATTGGTGGTGAAGTACACCCAAATGGCTATGTCATTCCCCTAAAGGTCTGATAGATTCACCCCAGCTGGTTTTTAATGTACAGACTACTGATTGTAGCCTAAATATATATAAAACATTTAATAAAATGTCAATAGAAAGGTCCAGGCTATCTACACAATTATATAAATACTGCATCATAGTTTATTATAGTGGATGGTGTGCTATTTGTATTTGACAACAAGGTCTACTCTAGATGGTTCTCGGGCCGGTCGGCTTCAAAGTCCCGGGCCGTTTTTCAGTCCCAGTCGACCCTGGTTTCAGTTCACTGAACATAACATAGTTTGTTACAATATCTGAAACAAGGCACTTTTTGATTTAAAGAAGACACACACAGTTTAACTGCCTGGACAAGTAGACTGGACTATGGTACAAATTATTTGTAAAGTGCATTGCTTTTTAATAATGTAATTACACTGTTAACATTTTTTATTATTTATATTTTAAATACAATTTTCTTTCTCCTCAATCCCCTTCCCCACAAAAGGCATTTGTCTCTTGCTATATGCCTTCATTGTAAATACAAAGGTGTTCTTAAATTATTTAAATTACCTATAGTTTAAAAAAAAGAAGAAGAAATACAACACTAATGGGATAATTCATCTATGCAATCCCTAGCACATTTGCAATACATAAACTATCTCAATGTTGGTCTCTTTATAGTCTTGCAGCGCCAGCCTTTACATGCATACATTCTGGGACACAGCGCTGGCTAACTGCATAAGTACCCACCTACCTGACAAGCTAGGTATTTTGATTGACGTGCATGACGACATCCAACTATGTATCTCAATGACCAAGCCGGCCGTTAAACTTACAACGAGGAATTTGTTGGAAAACTAAAACAACAAGATTCTGGGTGTTAACAGGTATTGAAAATATGTAGTATTTGTAGGCTACAGTTCCTGCTTAAAATAAATGTTGAATTTTAAATTAGTAAATAAAGCAGTCCAGAAATTACGGATACATACTGTACTTGTGAGTGACAATGCTAACAGCCAAAGGAAATCGACAGTATCGCTTCTTGAAAGTCAGAGAGTCCCCTGTCAAGATTACAGGGCTATGTATCAGACGCTCAGCACAGAGTTGCCTATGTGACGCAGTGCTAATGAACTGAAGAGGCTGAGACTAGTCTCTGTATGACGTGGTGTATAATTATAATGAAGGAAAAAATGTATGGGGATGTAAACATTATACTGGAAAATTATTTACATTCTTTGGGGAATATGGTCAAAAACTGGAACATTGTGGGCAAGATCAGCAATGGCACATGAGTGACAGCCACTGCCCTAAACTGTCCTAGAACTGTCCAGGCTGAGGAAGTTCAGTTTCAGTGACCCGCTCCTCCCTGTAACCTGTACGTCTCACACCCAGCGGCGTGTGAATAATTCATTGGCATGCCAGAAGAAATAAAAACAATAGAAAGAAAGGCCTGTCGAGAGGTTAAATGATTGTGACCCTCTATGCAAAACAGAAAGGTGGGGGGGGGGGCGCTGGATAAATATACCTGTGGGGGGGGGGGGGGGGCGCTGGATAAAGAGAGCTGTGCTGGGGGAGATGAAGATAAGAGAAAAATGACATGCGACAGCCACACAGAGGCCAAGAACTAAACGTGAGCTTTGCCCCATATGTTGGGCTCTGATGATGGCACTTGGGCTATACACCACCCCCAGACGTGTTTTCATCAATCAGCTTCAGCGCAATCAACATACAAAGCTGACGCTAAATTAAAGGTTTAGTCAGCAAGCTAAATGTAAGCTTAAACACTTTTTGTCAAAGATATCTCCTCGCATTTCGCTAGCTTACCGTTCTCTGTGCATGTTGAAAAAATAATCTGATACTTCTTCTACACAGCCACTGGCTCCCTAAATAGTAACACCGGTCCGCTCGTGTCAACATAGTCGTATCACTACATTTTGCTTCGCAATGCATATTGATGTGTGAGGCGGTGGCGCGGAGGAGTGATACTGTTTTGATTTGAGTTCGAAGTTAACAAGAATGACTGACCCTGCCTTTAAAGCTGGCCGTTGGTTTGACCTGTGCAGAGGTGTTGTGGTGGGAGGGAAGAATTGGGGAGGACACACTGGAGCAGCCTGAAACAGTGATTTCAACCCTGTGAGGTTTCCTCAAACGAGGACAAGCTATAGATCTGTCGCCCGACTGCATTAACCCATCCCAGTACGCTGAGTCAGCACAGGCACACTGCCTGTGCAGCAATATGCGTTCACACCTGCCATCCATAATGCAGTGCTGTTATTTAAACTTCAGAAGGCGATTATCTCTATGCTTTAACAGGACCGGGAATCGCTTAACACTATTATTTGTTTTGGACAGAGAATGAATCTGCAGAGTTAAAAAAACGGCTGCCAGTAACTCACTGGTGACTCTCTAAGTCTTTATCAACCCCAGACAGCAGCGGTACACACATACAATGCCAGAAAAGCACGTGTTGCTATTTGCATAACATCAATTTGATTCGACTGAATGAAACACACAGCCTCATGCAAGCACGCACTCACGTGCTTGCGTGCTAACATATGGGCAGGGGGGTTTGGGAGCATTTGCCTGATTGTTTCAGCCTTGCAGGCGCACTGGTGATTAAACAGAGGCGAGGCACGTCAGAAAAAGGATTATAGCGTCCGTGAAAAAGCAGAGAATTATTGACAGGAAAAAGTGGGGGATTTAGCTTTTGCTCTGCCAGGCCATGCAAATGAACCCTTCTCTTCCTACCTACATACTGTATGCACACACACAGGCGTGTACACATGTAACACACACACACTTAAGCTGACTCGGTCACTATGGAATGCCCTTTGTGCAGTTGAAAAGTTCAATCAGAGGTGTGTTCTGTGACACTATTTCCTCTCATCAACACAGTCAGTGATACATGCACATTATCTCCGGATCCCAGAGGATTACGGCGATGGCATATACAGTGTGTAACAGATAAAGGAGCATTATCTGACATGGTTATCAGATAGATTTCACAATGTCTTCCAGGCCTGTTTGCTTAAATAAAACCTGGTTAACTGGAATTCACTCCACATGCAAATCATTGTAAAGAAAATAAATGAATATTCTAACGGATTTTTGTTAGCCGACTGTAAGTAGGTCCTACTGTATTTATGCATTATTGTGGGAAATTCGTCCTGCTGAGGTTTAGAGTGCTAAATGTGTACAGTATAGTAATGTCTTATAAAGTGTGCTTTTTTTGTGTGCGTTCAGTACTTGGTCGTGTGTAATGCATACAGTACAGAGTGTGATTCTGTGTATTTTATGTGTGGTTGTGGGTGCACTATTGTGTGCACCGCACGCGTGTCTGTTTCATTGCGTGTTCCCATGCAAGTGCACGGATGAATGGCTGTGTTTTAAATAGGGCGCCTGGACACCTGTACAGTATTGAAATGAGGGGCGCGATATAGAGGCAGGAGGCTGACGGCACCCTGTGTCTCAGCCAAGGCTTCCAAAGGGCATAGATAATGAATCTGCTGTGCAGCAATGTGAGAGACAGGCAGGTATTAATGATAATAATACACATGGTCCCACTCTCAAACATTCTCCCGCAAAGGTTCAGCTAACATTTCAATGTAGAGCACATAGTTACAGTTGTAAGGATTCATTCCATGCTGACTTCCAGTTTTATGCTGCTGTCTGTGTGTTGCCATTTCACTGTTTCCTTCCAAGCCATGATGCATAATACAACAGTAAAAACAGCACAATGTAATACATGCATTGCAGGCATTCCTAAACTTTTAGAGGCTAGTAGAGGAAACTAGTGCCATGGGAGTTGGGAGCTGTCATATAGTGACTATATTGGACCTACTGCACTATGTAGACTTCCTCTGTACTAAAGTAACAGATTAACTTCTTTTTAGGTAGACAGCTCATTTGAACATACGCTCACAGCAGGGACGTTGCCAGGCCAAATTTTGGGGGCTGTAGTATTTAGTAATTAGCCTCCCTAAATAAATCAATATTTAAATCAATATATTTTGTCATCAATTTCAACTTTTCCATCGCATCACGTTACATAAACGGGCAGGCGCTAGGACCTGGGGGAGGTTGCATGAGCGAGAGACTTTCAACATTGCATTTGACTGACTACAAGCTATTGACTCTGGCTCTGATGACTGAGGTTGATACAGCTAGGCGATGCATGTACAGTGACATGGCCAGCAATGTGTAAAACAATAACATGCTTTAAAGACCAGGAAAGGTTTATGCTGTTATCTTTAAAACTTGAACATTACTGGGCACATGAAACATTGTAGCACACTTTTCTGGCAGTTTCTGCTGGGGACAATCTATTTGATACATTGTTTAAATAAGATAAATATGCAGGCTTTATGCTTTCACCCACAAAATAAGCATTACATCATTTGAGAAAACCTGAGAGCAATTCAGAAGGTTTACAGGGATTACAGGGAGTTATGTAACTGTGGGACACACGTGTGATGCTGTATATTGTTGATATTATTTGTTTGGGATTTTCATTATCAAATGTAATTCCTATTTATATTTTTGTAGCTCATTTGAATTATTCAGTTTTGCCCCATTTTGAATGTGGCAATTTATTTTGAATGGTATAAAATGACCTGTTTTCTATTTCAAACTAAAGTAATTACTGTAGTAATTACTGTAGTAATTACTGTAGTACAGCCATTTTTGTGTTTTTTCTTGGTGTTGGGTGGATGGGGACAGTGACAATTTATTTTAAGTGAATATCAATTAACATTTACTTCATATGGCCATGTACGAATGGAATCATAGATCTATAGGCTATTCATGCAAACTTGTATCCACAATTTCCCACCCAAAGACCAGTAACATTTTAGAGAAAATGGCAGTGTTGTGAATGAAAGCCGTAACAAGCATAAAGTGTTCATTATCATAATCTGCTGAGAAAGTCAAGTCAAAATGTATTATCCAACTTGGGGAAAGTTTGTTGCATTTTGTTTAAAATCACTGGCAGTGCCTGAAACGTTATCCCAGTAATTTGTAAGAACTATATGTGAAGGTAATGTTCACTTTAGCCAACCTTGAAATTGGCCATATTTTCATGGGTTGTACACCAATACACCACATACGTTTGGGGGGCTTAAACATTTTCCCCCTGGGGCAGCATGCCCCCAGACCTCCATATAAAAATCTAACCCCCCCTATAATTACTGTCTGGTGAAGTCCCTGCCTCACAGTGTATTTCGGCTCTATCATACAAAGTACAGTATGTTAAATACGGAAGCTCAGTTAGGGTGGGCTAGTGAGATGACATTGAAGTCAAACATGTTCTGAAATTGTGGTAGAGCTAGATGAGGCAATCAAAACAGATGTAGCAACACACATTGGTTAAATGCTGTCCAATAGAAACGACTGCAAACTGCGTTGCCAAAACGTATTCACAAAGTTAATATTAGGTTAATTAATCTAGCTATAGGGTGCCAGACTGCAGTAAGAATAAGTAGAAGAATGATTTTGTCCCTCATTCTATATTGATGCTCAACCAACAGAAGTGTACGAATATGCCTACCCTACACCAGGGCTATTCAACTTCGGCCCTGGAGGGCCACCACCCTGCATGTTTTAGATCTCTCCCTGCTCTAACACACCTGATTCAAATGATCGGGTCGTTATCAGGCTTCAACTTTGAATCAGGCGTGTTGGAGCAGCAAGAGATTTGAATCAGGCGTGTTGGAGCAGCAAGAGATCTAAAAAATGCAGGGTGCGGCCCTCCAGGAGCGGAGTTGAATAGCCCTGCCCTACACAATCACCCAAATACTACCCAAACACTTGGACTGAGTCCACCGCAACCTCATAAGACCTCTTGGGCCGAGTCCCCCAAGAAACAGACTGATTATACCCGCTAAGACACACTTATATATATATATATTTGCACATAGACTATAATTACCCATATTCTGTAATGTTTTTTATGATGAAGATATCCCTCCATGTTGGGGATTATCATGATGGTGACTGTGAATGATGGTGTGAGCATGAGAAAGGAAGACCAGTTCTGCTATGAATGGACAATAAAGTGTTATCTTATCATTTAACCTCCATTCATTGCATCTCAAACTCATGTCTACGATGCAAATAAAGCCTTATAGACCAACAAGACCTAGGTTAGTGTTAATGTATACTGGTATTGATAAAAGGAATCTATCTAGTCAAGGCATTGACTAAAGTTCAATTATATCACTAGAACACAGCTCCCATCGCCTGTAAACCTACAAGTGGAATAACATTTTTTACAATATATATGTACTGTGTCTTAATGCCATAATGGTTTAACGAGGTCCACGTGTGCTTCTAGAGTTTTACTAAAATGTATATTTACAGGCCAACCTCTCCATCTCTCTCCATTAACTGTGGGGAGGTTGGCTAAGGAGGACCAAAGCTGCTATAAACCTAACATAAATACAAATACAGAAATGTACTTTTGTATTGCCAAAATATAATTTTGGAAATAATAATGTAGTTGATTTAATTTATTTATATATTTATACATTTCTACTTAATTAATTTTTTATTTGATTTTGGCAGCTTCGGTCCTCCATAGTTGACCAGGGTCTTTTTCTTTCACTGCTCTGTTTGTGACCCGCACCCTCAAAACGTATTCACAGTATCGTCGCCACACTTTCGCCGCTCTATTGCTCTACCCCGGGCGCGAGCGCTCAGATTTTTCTGCCTCCGCTATTCTCCCCTTGAGAATTCCTCAGTGTCTCCATCCCCCAGCGCAACGCGACATCAAAATAACAGCCGTGACCTATCACTGGATAGTATCCGGGCCCAGCCGGTGGGTCCAGCTGCCCTATACAGTCTGTTGTGGTGCCACTGCAGAATGGGATTATAGCGGCGTTTGGGTATATGATCTTGGTAGAGCAGCGCTGACTGTTTTCAGATGTCGAGGCCAATGCTCCCCATGCAAATTCAGACGTGTGCCTTGTGCTTTTGAATGAGTTGTGATTGGTATGTGGGGTTGGGGTAGGGCACGTGCCTTAGTGAGAAGGGGGCATTTGTCCATGATTAAGTGTAAGCACATCCCGGGAGGCTCCAATCAAACCCAATCAATGTGAACTAATCCAGTGGCAATTAGGAACCAGCGGTTCAAGAAGCAGGATTTAATTGAAAGCTTTTCTCCTAAAGGGGGCGGTCTTGCTGTGAAACAGTTGATTGACAAGCTGGAAAAGTCTCTCTCTCTCTCTCTCTCTCTCTCGCACTTCTCGTGTCTACGTAGATTGATCATGGGTCACATGCAAAGCGCTTTAAAAGATCGGGCCAGTTTCCTAGCGCTCAGCTTTTTAAAGAATGATAAATTGAATCAAGCGGGCAAGGGGAAACACTGTAGCACACCGCGTGTTGCCTGTGATGGTAGACAAATATCTCTCTCCCTCTCAAGATTTTAGGATGTATAGTATATTTGCATTTATACATATAAATGAGGACATCCGTGTAAAATGTGCTGTGCCTCTTACACTCACACGCAGAGAAATATGCTTCTGTATGTTGTATGAAACCTTTTAGCTTTTCATATGCCATAAATGAGATCCCTTGGGCGTACATATTTTTGACAATACATGCCTTTAATTAAGTGGGTAAGATTAAACTATCAGCCTACATTAGAAATATACCTTCCTGTAACCTTAACCAGTACCTTCCAGTAATGCAAGATATACATATTTTCTCAGTATTTGCATGTCCTGTTTTATAAACATACTGCAGATATTATATATAAGAAGCTCTCTCTATGATTAATTCAAATAAAACAGGCACATGAAACATGTACATGTTACAACTCTTCCTTAATCAAGCATCTCATTTCCTGGCCTGAAAGAGTGTGCTGAGCGCTATCAATACAGACCAGCGAGCAGAACCTACAGTGTGACACCCACAACTGGGTTCGGAAGAGTCTCTGAGGAAGCATCTAGACTGATATTACTAGGGAGTGCCGAGAGACAGAGAGAGAGAGAGAGAGGGGGGGGAGAGAGAGAGAGAGTTGATCGATTTTGTGATCGTTTTGTCTGATCTGAGGCCATATTTTTTGGACACTCACAACGCTAAATTGAGAGGCGGAGCTATCAACTGATTACCATCTAGTGGTGAGTCGGGTCGAGGCTGGGGAAAACTCAGACAGACCTGGTAAGCCCAAACGGGTAGTACAGGTAAAATGGCTGGTAAATGGACTGCATTTATACAATGCTTTTCCAACCTTCCGGCCACTTAAAGCGCTGTACCGTATTGCCTCACATTCACTCATTCACACACAAATGGTGATAGCTGCCGCGCAAGGCGCTACCTGACCACCTTGAGCAGTTAGTGTCAGCTGTCTTGATCAAGGACACTTCAACACGGGAGAGATCTGAGACTTCTGGATCACCTGTTGCTCTGCTCAATCCACTGTGCCACTGCCGCCCCCAACTGGGAGTTAAGTGAACTGGGAACGTTTGGAAGAGGCCCTGGTCCGAGAGCTTCACTGGTATGGGATGAGAATCCTGCCACAATTCGAAACCGAAAAAATACGGTTCGAAAGGTCGTAACTTAGAGTGTGAAACCTCGAAATCTAATTTGAATGCACGAAAAAAGAATTCCAATCTCTG
>JAODUK010010469.1:0-27735 GCA_027564635.1 Typhlichthys eigenmanni | reverse complement strand
GTCCCTGGATGGAGCTGCATGTCTGAATAGAAAAAAACACTAGTAATTTACCAGGAACAATGTGTGAAAAGGGCTTTAGTGTTCTCACTAGCTGGGCTAGCTGGACTAGCCTAGTCTAGCAAGTGAGACAGCTAGCTGGACTAGCCTAGCCTAGCTAGTGAGACAGCTAGCTGGGCTAGCCTAGCCTAGGGAGTGAGACAGCTAGCTGGGCTAACCTAGCCTAGCTAGTGAGACAGCTAGATGGGCTAGCCTAGCCTAGGGAGTGAGACAGCTAGCTGGGCTAGCCTAGGGAGTGAGACACCTAGCTGGGCTAGCCTAGCTAGCGGTGGCTACACTAGCTGGTCACCAGACCGTCCTTTGATGTGCGTGAGAACAGACCACCATGGCCGTTGGGCTGCTAGCCAGGCCTGTGTGTGTGTGTGTGTGTGTGTGCATGTGTGTGTGTGTGTGTGTGTGTGTGTGTAACAGCTGTGTGCCTCTCTTCCACATAAAGGTCACCCCGCCCCCCCCTGGGATAATGCTGCACAGCAGGACAGGAGGTGAGGAAAGGGAGGGAGGGAGGGGTAGACCGACGCCGTTGCCGTAGTGACCGTTAGCATAACCTGCCCTGTCGAGATCACACGTTCACACACATAGATGCAGTAATACCTTCTCACGCGCACACACACACACACACACACACACACACACACACACACACACAGTAATATCTTCTCACGTTCACACGCACACACAGTAATATCTTCTCACTTTCACACACACACACACACACACACACGCACACCCTTTAGGACGTGTTAGTCAAAACCATCCTTGTGTTTTTAAGGTTCTCTCTCTTTCCCTCCCTCTTTCTTTCTCACTGGTATGTTGGATTTGTCTCTGGGGGAGAGAGAGAGAAAAAGAGAGGGAGAGAGAGAGAGAGATACAGAACAATAGAGAGAGAGGGGGAGAGAGAGAGAAAGAGAGAGACAAGAGAGAGAGGGGGGGAGGGCATTATAACGGTATAAGGCTGACAAAAAACAACAGAAAAACTAAAAGAGGCCACAGGACATTCTCTGACAATGGCGGTGATTCACACGGTAAAGCTAGAGAGATTCTTTAAGGTCCGCCGGGTCTCAAACGGAGCGAGCGCTGACAGCGAGACAGAGATTGGACACCGCCAAGTGCACATTTGATATGGTCATTAGTGTGACACATACACTTACGGACGGGTGAGATGGTTAAGTGGATTATTAGCGTGAACACTGGACAAACAAACAGCCTCAAGACACATGGTGCCTTTGCATTGCCATAGCAACACAATGCAAAAGAGCAGTTGTGCATGCAATCAAAACAAGTAAGCACAGACAGAAAGTCTGACACACACACACACGCACTCACGCACGCACGCACGCACGTACCAGGGTACCCCCATGGTTCTCAAACTTACATTTAAGACTTTAAATTAGTATGCCAACTATACTGCTATACTTAATAATAATGAGGATATAATCTGAAATAAATATGGATTCTTTTTTAAATGGCTACTTGAATTTAACTAAACATTTTATTATAATGCATTCATTCATTTCATTCATTTACACAAGATAAACAATGTGGTTAGGAATTCAGAGATTGCATTTTTCATAGCTTACTATTACTATTATTAGCCTACTAGTCTATTACATAGATAACTACATCATTTACAATTACTAGAATTTTACTATTATCATAGTACAAGCATTCACAATTACATTTTTAGCTCTGTCATTTAGATGCCGATATCTAAAATATCTCAAATGTTCTCACTTTTTAATACATTTTACGGTCCCTTATAGCCGTCAGCGATAATGTTAGTTTTGAGTAGACCAATTTGTTTATGGTCCCTTAGCCACCAGTGCTCGTGTTCGTGGTCTTTTTCCTGTTTAACGGGACAAGTTGATCAAAATAATAAGACACATAGTTTACTCTTTTCAGTGAGATTAACAATATTATGCCAATTGTCCCGTTACAAAAAAAAAAAAGATATTGACGCTCAACGTTTGAATGTCTTTTTCCGATAGGCTAAGCAAGGCTATGCAATTTTACCCGAGTACATAAGACTTCATGACGTCTTCCTCAAACACTGAATAATTTCCACACTGCAGACATGCGTCCCGTCAGTAGAGCTACTATCAGATACTGTAGCTACGATCACAGATACTGTAGCTACCATCACAGATACTGTAGCTACGATCACAGATACTGTAGCTACGGTGCAGTCTAGATCAGAAGTGCTACTGGAGGCTTGAAAGCAGCCTACCTCCGAAGTTGCCGACGTCCGGATTGATAACGCGCCAAGCAAGCACTAATAAGCTACGAAATAACAAGAATATAAAATTAACATGACCAAAAATGTACCAAAAAAAATTGTAAGAAAAATGCAATACATTTAAGGCATTATTTGGAGAATATTAAATTCAATACTTTTAAAACCCTGCGGCTACCCTGACACACACACACACATACACACGGCAGACATTTAGACACAAGTAGAGCCAATAGCAAGACTACATTCGGCTGCCGACGCCGACGCATCTTAGCCATGCTCCGTCACAGCAGCACACCATCCGTGGCAACATGCATGCTCAAAGCAGGGCCACGACACCACCAGGGGCAGACAGCCCTGTCTTTGAGATACTTCATTTCCCATGCATGTGTAGAGGGAAAATATCTGCCTCACCCCCTTTCTTCTTCTTCTTCTTATTATTATTATTATTATTATTATTATTATTATTATTATTATTATTATTATTATTTTATCATTTTATTTTATTATTATTATTTTTATTATTATTATTAACATAACATTGGTCAGGGAGGCCCTGTCAATGCATGCACCCCTTCCCCCCACCTCCAAAGGGTGAGTCACAGGGGTGGGGGGCAAAGTCGAGGAAGAGGAGGAGGAGGAGGAGGAGGACGGCGGTGGATGTGGTGGGAGGAGAGAGGCCGGCTTTCCTACCCCAGCCAGAGCACTGAGCTGCAGGGGTGAGAAGTACCTTCCGCTCAGGGGCTGGGTGGCCGCTGACGACGGTGGTAGCCGTCGGCTGCCAGTCGCTGGACTTGAGGTGGTACAGCTCGTCGAACTTGAGGCTGATGTCCTCGATGGAGAGCTGCAGGAGGTCCCAGAAGCCAGCCAGGTCCTGGGCTGTAGGACGCGGGCTGGCGTTCAAATTCTGCTCAAGAACGGGACAAGGGAGAAGACTGATAATGAGAAAGTTATGCTACAGGTGTACTATTATTATCACTACTACTAATACTCATCTTCCATCATCAAGGAGTAATATTTTCCTTATTATTGCATTAAAATGCTTTGGATCCATGAAATTATTTATATATACATACTTATATCTATATCTATATAGATCGATAGATAGATAGATAGATAGATAGATAGTTTATTGTCCTCCTGAAATTTGTTTAGGGTTCTTCAAGCCAGATACAGTTAGTTACAACACAACATTATACATAATATGTTGGGGATGTGAGGATGTGAACGTCCCCAACATATGAATCTGGTTAGTTCCCAAATAAAAACATATTTATTTATATAAAAATAATATGCAGTATTTATTGTAACAGACTCCATATCATGATACAAAACATTGCCTTCCCTACATTCAACACTAGATGGAGCTGTGTAACTGCACAGCACGTCAGTTTTATGGTTAATATAATGAAATAAAATACATTTTAATAAAAAATAAATAAAAAGAAAAGTCACCAAATAGCAAAAATACGTAGTGGCCAAGATAACACCAAAAGAAAAATACAGATCTTACCCTTAAATTATTTATTATTGAAATTATTATCTATTTATTCTTTTATCTGTGCAAATTCTGCCATGGACCAAGTGATCCTCTCCACAGGGAGCTATTCAAATGCCAATTTGTGTTCCTGTTCACAATGTTACACAACTGTTACAACTGAAAAACATTTTCATATTGCATTTACATTGTATATTTTGCCAGCAGAGATGGACAGTAGTTTGTAAAACCCTTCCATTTCTATGTACTACTAGGATTATAAGACACAAAAGGAAATGGTTTAGGGAACATTACCTGTCTCTAATAGAGAGATCTCTCGTGTAGACATGTCTAAATCCAGATCTAACATGTACAATTTTGTGCAATGTCCCTATTTGGGTCTACAATGTAGAATAATACATTTATGGCCTTATTTTATTATTGTTTTATTAATCTTAATGTGATTTGTATCTCACTATAATTGATAGTCTAAGTTTACTACAAGAACAACTTGCAGTAAAGTCACACGCCATTCATTCCCTCTCTCCCCGATGGCTAGTAAATACACACAACCCCATTTAAGGTCAAGCAATATGTCTCTATTGCAGCAGTACGGACAGATGAGTGAAGTGTTAGGATTACTCTATGCTATCGCATGCTATCCTGTGGTGGTGCAACGTGCAGGGCTATATGCACAGGGAGGTGATACCGACCATGTTCTGCTCACAGAGTCCTCGGAACTGCTGGAACTTCTGGGTCATAAGCAGCTGTGCACTTCCCACTGCACTGCGGACCTTCCCTAGCACTGCAGAGGAACACACACATGCACGCACACGCGCACACCCCTTCTATTCGCACTGTCGCTTTAGAGATATACAGTATATAATGACTGCATTCTATAAAAGGAATCGTTGACTGACCCCAGGCACTTGCTGTGCATGCATTATTGGACTGGGGTAAGAGATGGTAAGGTTCTAGCGCTATAAAATGGATGTTCTGTCCTAGTACGGGTCATACAAACACAGAGATGTCTAGTCATATAGGTGTGCCTAGCTACGATGTGTAACAATCAACAGCAGGGCTATTCAACTCAGATCCTGGAGGGCCACTGTCCTTTATGTTTCAGATGCCTCCCTGCTCAAACACACCTGATTCTAATGAATGGGTCGACAGAAGCCTTATAACGAGCCAGATAATGAGACATTCATTTGAATCAGGTGTGTTGTCAGCAGTGAGACATCTAAAACATGCAGTGAAAATAAGACAAAGAGGATTACAGTAGAACTGGACCCTTCTCTTGATAAATGCAAGCCTATAGATACCCCAGACTGTAGTTAGTCTCTTGGCTATGTCTTCATGTCACAGTACATTGGTACAACTGGGGCAGACAGTTGATCAGTGGACTGTGTTAAAGATGCGCTACCAGACTCTAACGCTGTGTCTCTGAAATGTTGAATTTTGGGTAATTTCTAAGATTGACTGTTTTACCACATCTGTGATGCACATGCTCACAAACCATACATAACATTTCATTAGATATACAGTGTTTGCTAGAAATACACCAATCTTGCCTCCCAACGCGTGGTGTACAGACAGTATGTTTGACTGAACAGTACTGGTGTTGTATACGTGCACTACGGTATGCTACTGTACGCTACTGTATGTCAGTCGGATGTCAAGTAAATCGCGAGTCGCTAATCTAATCTGGAGGTTTAATCGGTTCCAGATCAGATTAGTGTAATTCTAAGGATTACAGGCCTGGCTGTGTGGTAACTGCAGGTCTCATTCCTGCTGTGTTTTGGGAGGGGATGTGATGGGGGGGTTCTCCAGAGTCCTGGAATGATTTGACAGGAGGTTGGCGTTGGAGTGCAGGCATATTTGGGCTAACTAGAACGTTACAGCAATATAGCGCGTGTTGTTTTGTGGATGTATGACATTCTCATCTAGCCAATACAATTAGATGTGACATAGAAGTGACATTAAACTTTGGTACCAATATACCGTACGTGTTGTAATTGCATAGCTGCATAAAGGTTCTACCATAAGACAAGCACTGATGGTCAAAGGGCTGACAGTCTGACAGACATACCCTCCTCGGACAGCTGGTTGTCCCTGGTCTCCTGTTCCATCTGGTGACACCAGCCCTCCATGCGGCCTGTCTCGGCCTGCAGCAGTTTCAGGAACCAGTGGCCGTCCCGGCGACAGAGCGTACCGCCGCCTCTGCCCCCTTGTGGCGGGGCGCCGCCATTGCTGTTGTTGCTCCCGATCCCGCTCTCCAGCCAGGGGTCCGGGGGAGGCAGGCAGGAAGGGTCCAGGGCCGGGTCCAGGCTCTCGGAGAAGGAGGAGGAGCTGCTGCGCGTGGTGGAGCGGTTGAGGATCTGCCGCGGAGGCGGCGATGTGGAGGCGCTGTTGCCTGCGGCCTCGCCATTGTCAAGGGACTTCTCACGCGGCGGAGGGGAGCCCGCAGATTGGCTGTTGACCGCCACCGTGGCCTTCTTTTCGGCAGGCTTGGAGTTGTTGGCGAGGATCTGAGTGAGGATGGACATCTCCTGTGTGTCCGAGTCCGTCTCCTGCTTGGAGGTCATGCTGCTGGAACGGCTGAGTCTGGAAGTGACGGAAGAAGCGGTCTTAAACGTCTCCCCGCGGCTCTGAGCCTGACTCCACCCACTGCACAACGTTCAACAAATGCTCAGACATCGTCAAGGAGCTCAGTGAGGGGAGCGGCTGTAAGGAGCTGAGGGGGGAACCCCAATTAATATCAGTTACATCAAATGCACGCTTGGAAACGAGCAAGGATTTTAAGCGATTTTAAACGGATATGACGTGTAGAGACATTTTCAACCTATATGATCCAGATATGTATAAGAACTATTTTAACACCAAAATTTATGTATCCACTTTTAATAGTCACTGGGACAGTATATATATATATATATATATATATACACAGTACATATACATACATATACTGTATATACACATATATATACGTATATACACATATACACATATATGTACATTCATGTAGAATTTCTATGTGCATTTACAGTATGTGTTAATTTGTATTAAGTCAGTCACTGTCGCCAAACTGGCTTTCACATTGCTAATGTCATGTTTACGGCCTTGAAACTAAAAACAGATACAGCGTGAGAATATTATTTACAGTAATGTTGGTCATGTAACTTAAATGACCAACATCACAGTCTCACGCTGTATCTGTTACATAATGTACGTAAAAACCCTGAAACACAAAAAGGGATCTTAATCTCTCACAGAGCAGCTTTATCTTGTACAGATCCATGTTTATTTATAGTATACAAATGAATAGAAGATGTGTTATCAATAAGAGACTGCATATATGGACTTAGGCTGAATGCCACATACTCCATATCAGGTGTCCGGGGGCACGGCTGTATTACGTGTGTGAAAATGACGGCCATGCATTTCAATAAAACCTGCTCGCCCAGATGATGATTACCTGCTGTCATTCACACACATGACTAAACCAGTGAAGGCATAGTCAGAAATAAATACTATGAAATACTACCAATTGAAGAAAATTTAAAAGAATAAAAGAAAAGCATATTAGCAATGTACCGGAAACTAATGGATGCGATGACAGAATATACGAATAAACACACACTGACGCACAGTCTTGGGCAGGCGGTGGAAATGCACCCCGGCGCAACACCTCAAGGCAGGGGAAGAGAAACCGATCTGTAGCCTGGCTCCGCCTGACAATTGAGATTATTATAGTCTTGAAACCCTGTTGGCTTTGCTGTTCGCACAGCCACTCTGGATGGCAGGCCAATCAGTGCCCAGTGGGGGCAATCTTTACATAACTCAATGACCAAATCAGACATTATACTTATAATGAGGAATTGGTTTGGACACTAAACGACAGGCTGTTTAGATGTCTTGTAAATACAGTATGTTAAATTAAGTAGGCTACGGTTACTGCTTAAAAGAAGCAGAAACACTGAATTAGAGAAATAAGCACAGCGCACTTACTACCTACGGCTCCTGTGAGGGAACCAGACCTCTCAGTGTGTGTTGCTAAAACATGGAGGAAATTAACGTACTGCCAGCTGTCTTCCACTTGGACCCCAATGGACTGGAATTGGGTCAATGGTGGAGTCTCCTCTCGCTGCACTTCCTGAATACTGTCAACCTGTTTCATTCAAAAAAAGTTACGAAATAAATAAATAGAAAACAATGCACAGCAAAGATCAATCAAATCAGGGTCTTGAAGCAAGCAATGTAGACCATAAGTTAAAACTGCCCTTATAAGGAATGTCAAATAGGATTTGATTTTCCATTAAAAAAAAAAAAAAAAAAGGTAAAAAGTAAAAACACAAATAATTATTTCTATGTATATTTACTCTATGTTCAGTGCTCAGTTTCTCACTTTTCTGATTATATGGCTACCCTGGTTATCACACTGCCAATAACGACCAGTGCGAGTTTTATAAAATGTTTGGAAAATGGAGAGAATGTCTGTTGTGTCAGCAAATATATGCAGGGGAATGTTATGGTTGAATGCCAATTATATATACAGTATATATATATATATATATATATATATATATTAATATGAATATGCAATCTAAAACGGTATGAACGACTGCACAGTCTGCTCAAATGGAGGGCAGAACGTCTGCCTAATGGGACTGTTAGCTTGCAAATTCTTGGCTTCAATACGATTCAAGTTACCCTCAAGCATAGGCGCAGATTCCAGGGGGATGCGTCCCCCTCAATATTTAGATAATTAGCATATTTTCCCTCCCCCCCAATAAAAACATGAACGACGCACTGGTTCAGTAGTAAAATAGGTTATGTCCAAAATGTTGACAAAATGTGTAGTAGTCAGCAATTTAATCTGAGATCATCCCAAAACACAGATATTTTGAATATGCAGAAGGTTTGAACATGAGCACATGAGCTATTGAAGTCCATGGGTTAATACATTAATTAAAATGAATGAATTGACCATTGACATGAATATGTCACATGCATATTTACTTCCCCCAAAGAAAAGAGGACAGAAGAGTATAGTTAAATCAGACTTATGTTGAATAATATGAAATAGGCCTATGCCTACCAGAGACATTGAGAAATATAGTTTGATAACCCTATAACAATAGTTTTCATACATTTTGAATTGTGCCAGAGTTCCTGTATTTAATGTTTTCCTTTAAATTAAAATACATTTCCACCATACGTTCGTGCAGAAAAGGTATGTTCTCTCCATACACCATTTTGTTTTGATATCACGTGCAACATTTCTTACCGAAGACACACACCGGGCTTGTTTGGGAACAGAACTGCAAGAGTGAGGGGAGGTGCTCTAACTGTTGAGATTTAAAATACAGCGGTAGACTGAGACCAACCTCCGGAGTTGAGAAATGAGTACAATGCCAACACCTGCAGTTCCTCGAATGGCCACTTGAGGTTGGCTTGAAAAGGGAGTCATGTTGTCCAATGTTACATTTCCAAATTTACAGCAAAAATAAACATGTTTATAGCCTGATTCAAAAAAACAGTTTTGGTCTCCCTATTCATAACAACTGTACAAGAGGTGAGTTTGCTTATAACCAGTGTGGGGCTGTAACTAGTTACTGTAATATAATAACTATTTTCAGTAACTGGTAGTGTAACTAATTACTATTTCAAAAACAGTAATAATGTTACAATTACTAATCCAAGTAACTAATAGTTTCTGCAATACAGGAATGAGATTTCTGGTCCTAGCAAACTTAGGCTAGGCTAAATGAACCAACCTGTCAATCATCTGGTTTGAGAGGCTGCAATGTTTTCACTTTGGCTGATTGTTGACTCCTAAGGTTCATTATTGTTCCAATAAAGAGGATTCAATTCTAAAATTAGCTGGCTACACAGGTTGTCATTTTCCAGAAGGGATGAGGCAGGGTAGTGATTGTGAACATAATTAGTAATGCAACTAATTACTTTTAATACCCAGTAATAAGTAAAGTAACTAGTAACTGATTACATTTCCTGAGTAACTTGCCCAACACTGTTTATAACTCATCAATTAAAAATGTATTAAGCCATTCATTTATCTAATGGAGGGGTGAGGTACTGCAAACATGGCAACATCCTTAGACAGTAAAGCTCAATCTTCAAAACTGTTCCTGAGAAACCCTATGGGTGACGTTACAAAGGGTATATACAATCTGAGACTAGTGGAAGGCGCTGGTCTCAGACAGTCTCAGAACCATCCCAGCGCTGTCCGTCTCGTACCTGTATGCCGATGGAGGACAGCTTCCTCCGGGGTACAGGAACTACGAAGGGCTCCTCTGTTGCCAGGCTTCCCTTGTTCAATGCAGACATCTGGGGCTCGTGCTGCACCAAAGAGTCAGCCGTCTCTGTGGCGGCATTGACGGTTGCCGTGGGAACGGAGGTGGGCGGTGCGGGGAGGGCGTGGTGGTGTTGTTGTTGTTGTTGTTGGTGGTAGTAGTGTTGTTGTTGGTGTTGGTGGCGGGGGTGTGGGGGCCGTGTGACGCCCCGGGCCAGGCTGTTTGCGCGCATGCTGTCGAGGCTGTCCGAGGAGTTGCTGTGGGCCTGGCTGGACTGGCTGGTGACCTCCGACCTGCGGTCCTGCTGGTCCTGCTGGTCCAGGAAGTTGTCCTGCGCAGACTCTGTGCTGCTCTGCACCGTGACGGAGATGTAGGGCTTGGAGGTGGTGCGCGGGGGGACGGGCGGGGGGCCGGACTTCCTACACGTGGTTATGCAGGTGGAGACTAGAGGGAAGACGGGAGGGGCGGAGGAAGGGGGGGGGGGGACGACACGTCAGAGTGCGACAGAGGCCTTCATGGAAGGCCTCCGGTCCTCCAAGACTGGCCAGGACAGCCCAGAGCCATGTAGAAGAGAGTCACGCCAACCAACGTTTGACATTCTCAACGGTCACATAATTCACGCGTGGGCAATTTGAACCGATAAATACAGATACAAAATAGCATTTTTTTGGTAATTAGTAGTCAATAAATGCATCAGTTTTGCATTATTAATATATTTTATAGGGTGATTCTAGTATTCGTGGCAATCTTCCGGAAAATGTCACGAGGTTCCACGATCCGCCATTGCTGTGAAAAAACAAAAAGCGGTCCAATGGAGTGAACGGAGTTGACACGACTCTCTTCTACATTGCTCTGGGACAGCCTAGGCCTCAAAAGCATTACATTTTACATTAGCAGATACGTTTGTGAGGGATGGCACGATCCACTGTTTTCAGTCCAAGACATTAGGCATTCTCTCTCACGTTAACTTTCACTGTATTATCGCCTGCTCTCGCTAGATTTTACTTTGCTTTCCGGGAGATTGTATACTATTTGCGGGGGTCCAGGAGCCGCTTGTAAAATGTGGGAGACTCCCGGAACATCATTTTTAACAGTTTGCCTACTGAAAGTTTTGGAGCTCAGCCGGAGCACAGCTCCTATGTACCAGAGCCCAGGTCCCAATACCGATACCTGCACTTTGGGTATTGACTTAATTATATTAATATATTAATATTAATTAAGATGTATTATATATGAATATAAGGAAATATTACAATGTTGTGAATGGTTTGGTTTAAGTTAAGTTGCAAAGTAAATGACAGCCCATCGCTATTTTAGGACCTAGATACATTTTATTAACTTGCTGCTAATAGTGTGGCCTGGGTAGGTTAGACATTGCTGATGCTTGACAGTAGACCCATGCGTGTAAATTAATTTAATTGGATCAGACCCATAGATCGGTTACAACTGTCCAATTGTCACCGATACCGATCCAGATATTTAAGTCAGTATCGAACCGATGTCCGTTCTCAGTATTGTATCGGTGCCATCCCTAACTTCTGTCCAAAGAAACGTACAAAACAACAGTACATTTGTCAATAGTAGAAGAGTTCACACACCAGTTGTCGTATGCATGCAAACATTCTGTTCATCAGGGCTAACTCTATTACAACATACATTATACACCATATACTAGGAAATGATTGCTAGGAGCATTATTTAGCCTACTAACAAAGTGTCAAAACCTATTGTAGGTCAAAAACAGCACTAGTGGGAGGAGCTTAAAGCTCCGACTTTGGAGCAGTACCACTCCAATAACCAAGCAACACAAAAAATGTCCCAACAAGCAAGAGATACTCTCTGTATTACAGGCAGAAACAGCTCCTGTTAAGCAGAGCAGTGACAAAACCACAAGTTCAACAGATGAATCAGGGAACCAGAGGAGATCAAGCTCATTGCACTCTGTGCTGGGCACAATATGGCTACAGTATAGTATGTCATCTGCATATAGCATATACTATAGGGTTAAGAGTGTAACACTGCTTCTCAGTAACAATGACATGCTTTAAATATGTGGGTTCCCACAGAAGCTATGGAATTGAATCAAGACTGCTCAGAACTTACGTGTTGTGTAGTTCGTTGTGTAGAATTGTGTAAATTAATACTGTATATCCCAGCAGCACAAGGTCCTTGTGTGTGCTGCTGGGATATACAGTATGTATCTCTTAGTCATAATAGACTACAGTGCCATTATCAGTTACCCAGGTTACCTAGAGCCAGTGTGTGATGCTGGCTAGGTACGGTAACGCTGCCAATCCAAACAGGCCATTTCCACAACAACACACGGCTGTATATCACAGCTGCTATTTGACCGTGAAAACAGCAGCTGTATTTGACAGCTATAGAAGCAGCAGCGGTGGAAACAGAAGACCACAAAACAGAGCTGGGACAAACTGAGGAACAGAATAGGAAGGAATGGCAGCACACAACAGCACCTGACAACAGAGAACGACTAACCTGCGCTGATGACAAACAGAGAAACATCAAGCACCAATGTTTGGCACCAAATACACATTGCGGACCTTCTAGGGGACACAACTGTACATTTCATACCCCACATACACAATAAGTAACATAATAATATATCACCAAGCAAGCAGAACAGTATAAAAGTGCAAGTCTATGTTGCTGGTGACTGAGGATACATGAAGATGCTCTGGATGCAGGTGAGACTTCTAGCCAGACAAATGAGTGTCTAACATCCATATAATCACCACCTCCATCCATATTATCCTAAGAAAAAGCCTTTCAGTTGACTTGTGTGTTTGCAAAGGACTTATTGTTCACTTCAATCGCCACTACTTAAAAGTATCCCCAAAATGCAGGCAGCACACCGCTCATTCGCAAATGATGATCTCATTCATATTTAGAAGTCAAGCTGTTACTCAGCAAACAATACCAGTCCTTGCCTAAAGACTAGAGAGCCATATGACTGTTAAGACATACAAATACTGATTCTGTAATAAAAACACAAAAGATGTATAGCTACACACAAAACAAGTACTCTTTTGAAATGGCATTTGACGTAATGACGTTTTATAATATGAAATGTGAACAAATTGTTCAGTGCTTTTTATGGTTATATTTATGTTATAGCTTTTAAAATTATTGATTAATTTCTCTTTGGGGGGGTCATAGGTCAAAGGTCTCCACTGCTTCACCCGATGTGCTTCCTCTGTATTAGACTGATACAGTCTATGAGTGCTGCTGTGTATGCTTTATCATGATGAAAGACCCAGGATTTACCCAGAGGACAAATTGCCATAAAATGTGATTTGTTCACACACCAAAAAATAAAAACTAGGCCATAAAATCAGATCCAACATGCGCCTCAGAGACATACAGCAGATAATGTTTTAGTTTATCTGGTTATTTAGGTCAGTTTGAGGTTACAGACTTTTATAACGCAGTAACACACTGCGCTATTTTGCGATAAGTCCTACTTGGTTCACATGTTTCTCAAAGACATCAAAGGCACATTAAAGGATAGATCGTGTTCCCTCTGGGTTTTATTTAAATAAACTGAAGCACCAATCGCATACACATTCAACACACCACTCAATGCATCAGCAACAGTGTTGGGCAAGTTACTCAGGAATAGTACTAAGTTACTAGTTACTTATTAACTCCTTCAAAAAGTAATTATATTACTTTACTTATTGCTAGGTATTAAAAGTAATTAGTTACATTACTAGTTACATTACTACATTACTTTCACAATCACTACCCTGCCTAACCCTTTCGAAAAATGACAACCTGTGTAGCCAGCTCATTTTAGAAGTGAATCCTCTTTATTGGAACAATAATGAACCTTAGGAGTCAACAATCAGCCAAAGTGAAAACATTGCAGCCTCTCAAACCAGATGATTGACAGGTCGGTTCAATTAGCCTACCCTAAGTTTGCTATAGGACCAGAAATCTCGTTCTTGTAACGCAGTAACTATTAGTTACCTGGATTAGTAATTGTAATATTATTACTGTTTTGGAAATAGTAGTTACAAGTTACTGAAAAAGATATATTACAGTAACTAGTTACTAGTAACCAGTTACTGCCCAACACTGATCAGCAATAGCTGACATGATGTGACCTCTGACAAAGCTGTCATCTGCGGTGACTATAAATTGGTGTTCAATACACTCGTGAAATACAGTGGATTGTAAATGAAGCTCAAGACAACATGCTGGGGCTGTGTGTGTCTGTGGGCCAGCTAACCCCTCAAATCCTATTAAATAGAACACAGCTAGTGGTCCTTGTTTATCCACAGGGGAATGCAAGAACATTAACAACTTCGCCCTTTGTGACAAAATGCTCTACTAAGTGAGATCTTGAGACAGAGCAATGCACTGTGTGGGTCTACCATAAGGCAAACTTCACCAGGCATTCTCAATGGACTGGAGCAGTGGTCCCCAATCCTGGTCCTGGAGGGCCGGAGCCCTGCATGTTGTAGATGTCTCTCTGCTCCAGCACAGCTGATTCACATGAATGGCTCATTATAACGAGCCATTCATTTGAATGTGAATGAGGTGTGTTGAGGCAGGGAGACATCTAAAACATGCAGGGCTCCGGCCCTCCAGGACCAGCATTGGGGAACCCTGGGCTAGAGGTTTATTATAGAAATTCTAACAACTTTGTTGGAGTGTTTTTTTATCTACTGGATAAAAAGACATACACATGTTGCCCACCAAAATGACAAAACACCTTCAGTTACAGTTGTAAACTTGTAATGCAGATAAACAGTTGACTAGCAAATGCAGCAATGATCAGGGACAACGCAATTCCCTTAAACATCCCATGAATAATTTTGAAAATCTATAACGAAGTAAAAAGCACGGCTCCGTAACGAATCGTTACGGAGCATCTTCCAATCCCACATCTCATTTCCCCTGCCGCTTTAGCCTCCTATTTTGTTTTGTTTTATCACACCGCTTCTGTCGCTCACCACATCCTCTCCTGGATCAGCAGGTTTGCAACAGGCCGCTGGAGCAGAAACACAGAGGAACGAGATGAGACAATTACACACGGCCGCTGAGTGCAGACGACGCACGGCACAAAGGTGTGGCACTCGCGCGGTGGGGTGGTGCCGCTTGCTTTCACCCAGGGGTGGCCACCCACCAGCGCACACTCACATAAAGCAGAGTCAGTCATTCTGGAGAATGACTGTGGAACACAAATTAAAAACAACAAAAAAACACACCTCCCCCTTCAATGCCATAGGGTGCTCCCTCAGAAGCTCCGCCCCACACATTGGAAATGCATTGGAAAGGCTAGGTTATTGTTGTTCGTTCATGTTTGTTTGTGTTCACATTTACAGAGCCGGGGCTGTGTAGAAACACCAGATTGTTTTTTTCAGTGCGCACGCAGAACGCGCAGCTAGTCGGACCGTCAGGAAATGTACAGAATATTACAATTTTGCTTACAATTGCTGACTCTAGAGAGATTATCCAGCTGCATCAAGCTAGTGTCAGGAATTTACACTGTTTTGGAAACATGGAATGTAAACAGACAGCCAGCTCTTTTAGTGAAAGCTCTTTCATGTTATTATCAGCGGTGTCTGTCGTCGCTATGGGAACATGTAAATCATAGGCAAAAAAGCATGGAAATGTTACGCAACTAATACAAAAGTAATACACACAGAATATAAGGGATTTTGTTGCCCAAGTGTTGTTACTCCTGCAGGTTTCAGCCCACCAGTAGTCGTTTTGTTCAAATAATCTCTTATACAATGTCTTAAAAGATTGGTTCCTGCCAATTGGTTTTTACTTAATGTGGGTCTGTTATGGTGAATCAAAACAGAGGGAGTCAGAGGCCTATAGCTCATTGTTCCAATAACGGGTTTGCATCAGTTGCCAAGTTGCAAATCCCTATGCAGCCTTGCTAAAACCATATAATCTTTCATCCAGTAGGAGTCAGCTATCCCAGACTGCCTTATAAAACATTCTTCATCGTAAAATATTGAAGAACCCATTCATTAAACCTGCTTCCATAGTGTAATGTAATGTAACATTCATTCTCACAAACAAAATTAGGTCAACCAGCAAATTACATCATAAGACAATCTTTACATTTTTCATCTTGACAGCTAAAAATAAATGAAACTAAAGCTTTTTTCTTTTTAAATAACAAGCTCTCCACAGCATGGAGGCCATAGTGAGACTACATCTCTCTACAACATTATTATTCTACATGCTACTTACTTACCCAGACTCATCACAGTATGTATGAGAGAGCCATACAGGCTGTGATGGAGACCACGGTGTGAGAACAGTATTCTCCTGATGTTAGCAACATGAGCATGCTCAATAATTCATACAGCCGAGCCAAGTGCATTAAACACAAGGCACGGCAGATAGGGCATAGTATGCCTTACTGTTTAGCAGAATCAGTAGTTTAGAAGTAGCAGCAGTATAATTAGCATATTCATAAATTGTTAAACTGTTAAGAGCATAACATCTTAGTTATTTATTTGCAAATAATGAACACAACATTCTTTAATAAATATATTTTCAATAACTGAACGCCTACTATTTGGTAGACACCCTTGTGGTTTCTCTAAAGAAGCTAAACTGAAGCAACTTAATTGTTATATAATGCCAGAATGGTTTCAAAATGTTTATTTATTTCGCAAACATACAATAAGTTGAACATATAGCCTAATTTAAGTAATTTTACCTTCAAACATATCAAAACAAACTTTATTGTGATGAGATAATAATTATACAAGTCAAGTGGAATAACACAAACAAAATACTCTTTTTTTTTATCTGGTAAATACACTTACCCTGCCTTCAGACGCTATACAGACAAATCACATCAGTGAACACAGTAAACGCAGTATACTATGGTGACCAGAAGCCGGGTGGGTTATAGTCTTTTGTTTTCGCTCACATGAAACAACCTCTCCAGACCAAGGGAGGCGAGGCTAAAGAGCTAAAAGAGTTTGTTGCCACGATCGCCCCCATGTGGTCAGTGCAGCAACGTCACTAACGTGCGCAAATTACTTGAGGCCAAACTAATAACAGTAGAATGAATACACGTTGGATCGCTTTTATTCATTAAGGATCACAAAACATTGAAGTGTGCTATCTTTAAGAGCACAAAACGTTCTCCATTTGTGTGATATTTCCATTTTCCAGTAAAACTATAACCTCTAGCTAGAACACCCATATATTACGGACCAAAGCAAATAGTACTATTGCATTTTTAATGATCAGAATAATGAGGTTGCAGAAGACATCCCATAGTTATATGTTTGCTATTTAATATATTTTATATTACTATTATATTTAAAAGTATCAAAATCAATATGAACATTAATTAAACTATTCTTTACTTAATGGTAGTGATATCCTTTTATAAATGTATGTAAATCTGCATTACATTTGAGAGATTTGGAAGAATATTTTATATAGGATATGATGATTGATGATTCATTGATGATTTTGGGTTTCTCTACCATTTCTACAGAATTAATCACACTGGGAGTCTGGGATAGATCAGTTTCCATGCTGAAGAAAACCGCAAGCTGCTTTCTCTCCTTTGGGCTTCGTCGAAGCCAGTGTCAATCAGGTAACAGTCCAAATGCTCTCCTTCTACGTCATCCAAAAGGGAATCTAGCCTCCATCCCAAGGCTGATAAGTGTCATATCTGACATATATGACATGGTTGTGGTTGTCATGAATGCTGTTTAGCATCCTCCAGCAATAAATATAATACAATAAATATGGATCAATAGAAGTTTGCACAGCCTGAATGTTAGTACTGTACAGTACCTGAATATATAATAATGTCAGATCGTCATACACCAGTCTGGCGACCCACAGCAAATGTGCAGCCCAATTAGGGATACAATTCATTTCACACTCGAGAGCAGCTTGCGTTGTGTTGCGCTGCGCTGCCCGCTTCACGATGGCTTTGTGTCGGCCCGCGTCGCTGCACCGCACGCGCCATTTACTCAGCCCGCGGCTCAGGAGGGCGGGCGCCCGTGGCACGTGGCCCGTGGCCGTGGCAACAGTGCCACTGACTCACCGGTGCTGGTGCTGTAGGTGCGAACCATGGCGTCCGTTGGAGGCGGGGACTCCGAGTCCACGGACGCTGCGTCGTCCTCCTGGGAACAGCCGGCCTGGATGGCCCTCAGGTAGCTGTGGCTGCGTGACCGGAAGCACGTTGGCGTGGGAAGGTCCGGAGGCTCTGCGTTGTCCTGAGAGTAGCAGCAGGAGTCTCTGAACGTGGCCTCGGAGCTGCGGTCCTCATAGTGCTGGCTCATTTTAAGCTCCCGCAGCTGGAGGGGTGAGAAGATAGATGGGAAATGGACTGGGTTTGCACTGCTGCCATACAGTCACCCATTCATAGTGACAATCAGGCGAGGTTGCCATGCAACCACCTGGAGGAGATGAGGCCCAGGCAGTCCGCGGACTGTGCGCGTGACGGAAGTATCGTCACGCATGCTGTCTGCGCGACTCCAACATTCTGTTTTGACTGTGCATGTGTGACAGGCTGAAGCACACTACAGTAGGCAACATGTCCTACCTAGCTCACAACTGAGTGTTCTAGGTGCGTAAAAAATATATTTATTTCCAGCTAATATCTTAGTTACACAAATATCGTTAATTGAAACAATGTTTGCACATACAAATTGTAGTTATAATTATCTTATATATTTGTATACAGAAACAGCCGCCGCGTCTGCATGTAGGCCTACTTGGAACAACCCGAGCGCTCGTCTGCTTGATAGTATGCAGAGGCCTTTTAGGGTTAGGTGTCTTGTTCTTTACAGCATTGCAGCACACATGCACACAAGTGATGAGCACAGATGACACTGTTGATTTGCATAGATAGCAATCAAGGAAAGATTAATTAATGTGTTCCAGCTGTGTACCAACAATAACTCACACGCACGCACACGCACGCACACACGCACGCACACGCAGTGGAGCAATTAGGGTTTTATGTCATGCTCTTTTACAGAATTGCCTCACATTCACCCCCATGCGTTCACACACATTCACAGTGTCAGCCACGCAAGCCACAATCCAACCACCAGGAGCAGTCATGTGTGTCCTGCTCAGAGACACTTTGACAGGAGTTAGCGGGGTTCAAACCGACAACTTCTCAATCACCTGTCTCCCTGCCATAACCACTGCACCGCTGCTGCCGCGGGAGATTGAGTGAGAAAGGAAGGAGTGGGGCGTATCGCTGTGCCGGCATCCAGCTGGTGTGTCGATGTCACCATTCAGTGTCAATTAGCTAAAGACCACTGCTGACTGCCTAGTTGGATTAATTCACTGACTGACTGTGCTTTGTGTCTAATGCAATCAAACAGATGTTTTGCATCGGTATGCTATAGCTAGTGCTGCACTCTTCTAATTTATTGTTTTGTAACTAGCACTATTTCTATACGGTCTGCCTGACGACTGGAGACATTGTATGCATTCAAAATAGTCTACTGTGAATTTGTGACTTGACAGCATATTTGACAACTAGAAAAACAGTATTGGGACAGTTTATTTTTTTATTTTGAAAGGACTGGGTGACATGACACACACAAACCCCCAATCTCCCTCATGCATCTCAACTGAAGATTGCAGATTACCATTATGCTAAGATTCTGTGCATTTGCCACATCATTTAAAGATGCCACAAATGCCATATTTAATATGTCACTACTACTTAAAGTTTGGATAAAGTGATGGTGTAAAAGATTGGCTCCAATTTGTGCTAATAGGTTGTATCGGCTCATTTGACGAGCCCACTGAGCGAGTTGTTAATCATCTCCCTGACCTTGTCAGCTGTTAGTAAACGTAATGGCTCATATTTCAGTGGATTACGTTGTACACAACATCACTCAATTTTTACACAGTGTAATATTACACGTGGAATCGTGGATTCATACAGTAAGTTCAGTGAATGATGATAAAAAAAATCTATATATAAATAACATGTCATTCAAGAAATGTCACGGTTCGCGGCCGCTCCGGCAGCAGACAGCGCCAGGCCGCCGGTTCAGCACCGGACAGCGCCGCTGCCACGTCCTCTACCGCTTCACGCCTCCGCTTCCTGGGCGGAGGTTTAAGAAGCCTTCCGCCCTGGCACGAATTGCCAGTTTGTTGTTTCCCCACTCGGATGAACGTACCAGCGATCTCAAACGCTACGCTACTCTTCGTCGCCGCCCGCCTGCGACACGATCCCGCCGGAA
Source organism: Typhlichthys eigenmanni (assembly GCA_027564635.1). Classification (NCBI taxonomy): domain Eukaryota; kingdom Metazoa; phylum Chordata; class Actinopteri; order Percopsiformes; family Amblyopsidae; genus Typhlichthys; species Typhlichthys eigenmanni. Next base: position 7,422 of record JAODUK010010469.1, on the reverse strand, counting down.
ACGCCGACTCCTCGTCTCGCCGCCCGCCTGCGACACGATCCCGCTGGCAACGCCGACTCCTCGTCTCGCCACCCGCCTGCGACATGATCCCGCCGGAAACGCCGACTCCTCGTCTCGACGCCCGCCTGCGACACGATCCCGCCGGCAACGCTGACGTCTCGTCTCACCACCCACCTGCAACGCTACCCTTCGCCGCAGTCCCGCCTGCGACATGATCCCACCGGCAATGCTGACTTCTCGTCTCACTCCCCTGCCTGCTACTCTCCTCATCACTACAGCCCGCACCAACGGTTATATACTCACCTGCCTGATTAATAAATCCTCTGTTCCTTTTATCTGCCATCTCCTGTCTCTGTGTTCCGCGCCCGGGTCTTCGTTCCCACTCGACCGTATCATAACAAGAAATTCAAAAAAGAAGGCAAACAAAATCAATAAAAATAAAGTTTTGAAATGTTTGCCAATTCTGTTATTTTTTATAGTTTTCATTTTGCGACCCTTCCCCAAACAATTAGCTTCATTTCAGTTTGACTTTGCAGTGAGAATCGTTCTGTCGAGCCAGGAAATCTTTGTACTTCAGTTCGGTTAACCTAGTGTGTGACCAATCAGCATCATACCATCGTAAACACGAGCGTGGTTTACGGGGACAGACAGCGACAGCGACTCAAAAACTCAAAAACAACAGTGGCGATTCCTAAAAAGGTTAACATTAAAAGTAAGTATAATTATTAAATGCATTAAATGCTTTTCTCGATGGAAAATATGTTTCCATCAACAACAAGACAACCTGTGAGCTAGCCGAGCCAGTTCACAGGTTGTCTTGATGGAAACATAGTCGTCAAATCACATGCCAAGTAAGAAAGAGCCTTTTTTTTTTAAATGCTTCAGTGGAACCCAGATGGCGGTTGAGGTTCTAACAAGTCGTGTCACGTTAACGGAACAAGACGGCCTCACCTGTTCCATGCAGCTGCTTCTGCCCAAGGTGCTGCAGGCCTGGCTGAACTCATCGTCGTCCCATTGCGGGAAGGACGGCCCTGAACCTCCGATGCAGTCCAGGTTGTCCAGGCTGCGGTTGTCGGACAGCTCTCTGAGAGACGGAAGACAACTGGGGCGTGCAGGAGGAGGAGGAGGAGGAGGAGGATGGGCATCAAGGAGGATAGAAAAATGACATGCAAGGAGGTTCAATAGGATGGAAAATAAAATGGGAATTTCAGGAGTATTTGGGAAGCAGCAGTAATGCAAGAGATTAACATGGTACAGAGAAGAGGACGATAAAATGAAATGACAGGAAATAAGAGGGAGAAAGGTGCAAATGTCATTTTGAAAGTCCTTTTCATGAGGTCACTGCGAAGCCATCTGTGACAGACACTCTTACCCATGTTATGCTAACATACCATAATAACATTAAAACATGCAAAGCCGGTGATAACGCAGCAACCACACGTAATGCACAGCTCTCTGCCCCATCATGGTGCCAAAACCAAACATCCAAGAAAACTGTGATCGTCTTATCGGTCTTGAGTCTTTGTTGGCATGCAGTGATTGTACCATGACGGATAAATGCCATGGGATGGTCATGGTCCCCCCCGACACAGAAGCAATGTCGGGAATGGACTGAACCAACCAAACACATGGGACTGTCTTACCTATAAGGGCAGATGACATTGAGAAGCTTGAGAGAGGTTGGCAGCTGACAGAGACATGAAGTTGGCATTTTGCCTTTTTGCCATGACTGAATTTACAAGCATCTAAGGGGATGGGGGGGGTGGGGGGGCAGTGCAACAAAGGGATTGATCGGCTGTCCGTCCAATCGAGAGAAAGCATTTGCACGATAGCCCCACAAAAGTGTCTTGATGGGCCTATCACTGACCTGCTCATTGACCTGCCCAGCTGGTGCAGAGAGGATACACTGTGGAGCGGAGACCACAGGGCTTCCAGCTCCCCCTGCAACATGGTGTAATCCAGAATCCTGCTGCTCATTTGCAGGCAGGGTGGAGCAGACCACAGGGGAATGCAGGGGTGGATAGTCAAATATTTGCAAGTTGGAACGTTAGTCACTTAAATATGCTTTAACGGGAATATATCTTTTTTTACATCTTTTCCTATTTTTTTATTTTAAATTAGAGTAGCTCTTTGAATGAACATGACCATTTTAAAGAATCTTGAGTTTAATAGCACTTTGAATGAACATGACCATTTTATAAGAATCTTGATTTTAATAGCACTTTGAATGAACATGACCATTTTACAAGAATCTTGATATATTTGCATTATTTGCATTATACCGGCAATGATGTACAATACTAAGTGTAACCCTATTTAGTCGAGTGCTGTGACTGAGGGAAATGCTGTCTATGTTGTGTAGATCTGTAGAAGATGCCTGTAGTTGTATCAAGCACTACTCCGCTGTTTTGAGTGCAACTCGATGTGCTTCAGAAAGCAAGTAATTTAAAGAGGGTAATTCACAAATCCATCCAGTCAGCGAACATCAGGCTGGTTGGTGGTGATTTGCTGTTTGTGAGCGCAGGTGTGGACCTGTCATGTTGAGTAAACCACACTGGCGCTGTGTTTATTGTCACAGCTAGACGGCTATGTAGTTTTGTGGGACAGTTCGTACGTCTTCGCTGAAGTGATTACAATGTGATTGTGGGATGTGGAAGGCAGCAGGGATTCTGATGCCGCTTAATTGCATTCAGTTTTGTGTCAGTGCACTTAACTCTGTGTGTGTGTGTGTGTGCGTGCGTGCGCGCGAGAGCTATTGTTACATCGTGTCAGCTGGAACACATTTATTCATCTTTCCTTGATTGCTATCTGTGCAAATCAACAGTGTCATCTCTACTCGTCACTTATGAGTATATGTGAAATCAGAAAGCTGCAACTGCCTGTGGCTCACAGCACACCGCAGTCATTGTCCTCTCATACTGTCAGCGACGTTTTTGTGTTTTCTGCTCTCTCAATGATTTTGTTTGTTTTTAGTCTTTCGACACCAATTGGCCTTTCCAGAGCCCCGCCCCCTTTCTGCACGTCCTCCAATGACAGATGGGCATTTTTCGAATCTGACGGAACCTTCCGTCTGTTTTGCTGTAATACCTCTCTATGGTGTTTTGTCCTACCTAGTTACAGTAACTAGGTAGGACAAGTGAAAGGGGCAGGGCTTGGGAAAGGTCAATTGCATTCTGGGTTGATAATGAAAACAAAACAACCAGCGTCCATTATACTTTTCTGTTGTCTTACTTTCGCGGAGGCAGCTGGTCGCTTATAGACTGCTGCGTAGCCCTGAGGTAGCTCTGTCGGCGAGCGGCAGATTTTGGGGATGGTTTGGGGCTCCCCTCGGAGTCGTCGCTGTCCTCCATGTCACCCATGGCCTTCACGTAGCTGCCGCTGCGCATACGCCGGCATGGTATTTCGTTGGCGCCTCCACTGCGGCCCAATGTGCTGCTCCAGTCCCCCTACAGGCAGACAGGGGACATTACAGTAAAGCAGGCATACACGTACAGCAAGTCATTCTGGAGAACGCTCGCTGAATTTTAACTGAAATACTAAAATGGAAACACCTCTTTAATTCCATAGGGTGCTCCCTCAGAGGCTCTGCCCCACACATTGGAAAGGCATTGCGAAGGCTAGTGTATTGTTGCTAGTCTGAGCCACTAGCAAGCTGGCAAGCTAGCAGACTGTGGAGATATTTGGTGAATTTGTGACTAAAATGTTATTAGCCTACATTATTATTATTATTAGTCATTTCTGTGCTGCCACAGTATTACAATACTATTCCTCTGCTAACAACAATCCCTGGACATAGTGCTGTACTGTGCTATCGGCTTGTTAAAACACGACTGGAAACTTCAGAGATCAACTAATTTTGTCTAACAATTAACATATTCTACGTTGTACTATGGTGACTTACATTTGCATTAAAATTTCTTCCACGGTCATTTTATTCCAAAGATACATTTAAATATTTTTCACATAATCAGTTAAGTTAAGGAGCATTACGTTATCCCTACAGAAAGGCAGGATTAATAAATTTAAGAAGAGGACAGACTTTGTTGTATGAGCATAGGGGGAATTAGGGACAAAATAATTAGTTTTTTTAGTTTTGCTCCTGTTTACGAGGACATTAGGGCTGTATGCTTTAATATAATGTCAATCATCTATGATGATTTGGCTGGATGATTATGAAAAACCTTTTAAAGAATTAGAGGTTAGAATTAGATGTTCTGTTTGCCACACCGATCAGTAAAACAAATGTACATGAAATGCAATGAAATATGTGACCACTGCAACTGCACTTGTGCATGTGTGTCTTGTAAACCCATACGGGTTGGGTGATTTGTGTGTGCTTGACAGGAACATAAAAACATCGATAATCTTATGCTTGCTGGCTACAGCAGCCCTCTGAAGAATGCCTTGAGATGAACTTACCCTTCGTCCGACCTGCAGGTAGTTGCAGGTCAGCTCCTGCTGGCACGACTTGGACTTGAGCATGGACCTGTCCAGGGTGGCCGATCCCTTCTGTAACACCTGCCTGGGTGGCTGTCCCATGGTCAGTGTGCACCAGGAGCTACCTTTCATGAAGTCAATATCATTCATGCCCAAACCTCCTCCTCCCCCTCCTCCTCCTTCACCTCCTCCTCCTCCGACGCCCACCAAGGACGCAGGGGGAGCCTGATACTTTGCATCGTTGCTGCTCTTGGCGGAGCCGATGGTGTTGTAACCGCTGTGGATGTATCTGCCCCCCGGCTCCGCCCCCTGGCTGCTGAGAATGGTAGGCCGCCCCAGGGTCGTCATGGCGACCGCCGCCGCCGCGGGGCCCCGGTAGCTGCTCAGGTCGCTGCTGTCCAAGTCGTCGGAGCTCCAGTAGCCCGACATGTTGGAGCGCGGCCGGCGTCTGGCGCCGGCGCCGGCGGCCTCCGACTTGGTGGTGCCCCGGTCCTTGCTCTTGGAGCGGCGGCCGCCACCCTGCTTCCCGCCGTCGTCCGTGCTGGACGAGCCTCCGCCGCTGCCCCCGGACCGCTGCCCATTCGCGGTGCCCTTCGCGATGTTGTGGCTCTCCAGGGACTGCGACTTGGCAAACAGCTTCTGCACCGAGTGCAGCATGTAGCGGATGCGGCCGGGGCTGTCCGTGCGCTGCTTGGCGGTGGCCACGGCCGTCGTGCGCTGGAACTGCAGAGTGCTGAAGCCGTCCCGGTTGGCCGGGGGCAGCTGGTGCTGCTGCTGCTGATGCTGCTGCTGCTGCTGCTGCTGCTGCTCGATGAACTTCTCCAGCAGCGGCCCCGGCGTCTGGCCCTTGGTGGCGTGGTGCGATATCGTGGCCGAGCCGCTCGTGATCACATGCGTCCGCGCGGCGCCCGGGCCGTGCGCCACGCCCAGGCTCATGCCTGTGCCCATGGTGCCCGTGCTGATGCCCCCGATGCTGTCGCCCGGCGGTGAGAAGTCGCCCTGGTCGTAGGAGTTGTAGTGGATCCTGGGGAACGTGCTGCTGTTGGAGAGCTGGGCGTCCAGCGGCAGCATGCAGTCCGGAGGGAGGAAGCCGGGGTTAGCCGAGGGGTAGAGGTGGGTGTCCATGGTGCCGTAGTGGTCCATCGTGGTGCTCAGGAGGTACGGGCTGCGCGACAGCGTGCCGCCCGCCTGGTGCGGGTAGTGGGCCTCGTGCGGTCCCGGGGCGGCCTCGAAGGTGTCCGACAGGTGGCGGTGGCGGTTGGCCCCAAGCCCTTTCATGGCGATCAGGAGGGGCCGAGCCCTCTAACGGACTCCCTAGCCAGGGAGAGATGAATGTCGACCTGTCCGGTCACTCCTGGGGAAGGAGAGAAATGGGGCAAGAAAGGGAGAGATTGCAGAGATGAGAGAGAGAGAGGGGAAAACATTGCAAAACAAATACACGCTGTATTGTACGCAGAGTGTCCGTCAGCTCAGTCACGCCAGCCCACCAGGCTACAAACAGGCTCGCACTGTCTGGCTGTGACTGAGGCCATATTGTGAGGTGGACGAGGCAGCGTGTCACTCCCTCCCACGGTGAACATCTGTGTTGCAGTGCTGGAAACGGGTGGAAGAGCAACAATGTGGAACAACACCGCTCTGTAGCTATAACTAATGCCTCCCGCCGTGCATTGTGGGTAAAAGAACAATCACAATGCAGACATGTTTGTTTCTTATACATATGGCTAAAACCTTTCAGTATCGCTGCATTTAAAATACATTTGATGCTCCAGTTCAATGCAACTTAAAACCATTGAACTTAAGTGATCATGACAGTGATGTTGATCTTTTTTTTTTATTTGGTTGTGTGGATAAGACAAGGTTGTATTATTTGGTAAGGTATTTTAGTATATTATAGCTGGGTCATCCACTGGGTTGTTCACCGCTTATTGAGAGTGCAGGTTTAGTAGCATTTAGTTGCAGTGTCAGCTCTATTTATGACATACTTTTTTGCATATTAAAAGTGTTATATACAATGTTGTAAATATTACTATAGCAGCAATGTAAATATACTATATAGTGGAGTGTTTGTGCCCTGAACAGAGAATGCTCCTCTGTTTGTTGTTTACATAGCCGGGCTGGCTGTGTGTGCATGTTAGTGCATTTGTTTTGGTCTGAGATACTGGTGCATGTGATATGGCATGTACTGTAGTGGCAGAAAGTCATATAGAGTTTCTTTAAAATGCATAATTTGGTGAGGTGGTGGGTGATGTTGTCGCGCAGCCTTCTGCTAGTCAGTTTGGGCATCCATATTGGCCTGCACCCCCCTGAGATCCTCCTCATTCCCTCTCCAGACTGGCTGCAGAACAACCTTCATGCTGGGGGAGCTTCCGTCTGACGGCTCCCCGTCTTTCCATCTGTCTTCGTCTCCCCTCAAGTCGGTGTCCCTGGCAACGCGCGTCATGGCCTCCTGTCCTCCGTCGTCATGGCAGCCAGCCTCACGTAGTGGAACCAGTTAAGAGGATTTTGGGCAAGCGGCGGGTGTTTGGCACTCACAGCTCATGGTGCTTCTAAGACGGACTGTGCCAGTGGCCTATACCTGGCTATATATGGTGGCATTGTGGGGATCCACTTTCCATGGATATGGAGCGAAGATGGTTCATGAGAGGCAGCTTAAAGGTATAGTCAGCTATTGCAAGCTAATTCTATGCTAATACACTTTTTGTCAAATTCACTAAATATATCCTCGCATTTCGCTATCTTACAGGTCTCTGCGCAGATTGAAAAAGTTATCAGATACTTTTACATATGGCTCTGTAAATAGGAACATAAACAAAGTGGTAAACACCGATCAAGGCAACAATGCCGTAGTACTACGCTTTGCTTCACAATGCGTTTCAATGTGTGGAGTGGCGCCACGGAGGGATATTCTTTTGATTTGAGCTCGAAGTTATCAAATGTTCTCGAGAATGATTGACCCTTTAAGGTGCTGGTTATAAATTATATATA
>JAODUK010010459.1:8404-29734 GCA_027564635.1 Typhlichthys eigenmanni | reverse complement strand
GGTCTCTTATGTGACGTAGTGCTGATGAAGAGGCTGAGACTAGAGACAGTCTCCTAGGTGACGTAGTGCTGATGAAGGGAAGAGGCTGAGACACTACCACTACTTACCCTACAGTGATATCAAAGATGTTGCTCCCTACAGAGCTGGAAACGGCCATGTCACCCAAGCCTTTTCGTGCTACAATCACACTGGTGATGAGGTCAGGGATGGACGTTCCCGCGGCCAGTATGGTCAAGCCCATGATCTCCTCCGAGATGCCCACAGTCTCACCAACCTACGGCATCGGCAAGAAATAACAATATAATGTAAAATATGAGCATTGCATGGTCAGCTATAACATACTGAATGTAATAAATATTATATTTACAGCTGTGGAACATAGACCACTGCATAATATTCGATGGTTTTACAATACATTCTTATATATTTAAAACATTTCTATTTTTATTAGTATATTTACGTAACTGTGCAGGGGTCTCATAATTTCTTCCAGACCAGATGTGTGTATGTATATATATGTATATGTATATAAATATATATATATGGATATACATGGATGTGTCAGGACCAACTCACCTGGTGAGCCCACCACACCATCAGGTAAGAAAACACTGCAATCCAGATTATGGAGGCAATAAACGTCATAACAAAATACTTCCTGGACGCCTGCAAAACAAAATCAGAAGCTTCCATTGTTCCAGTGTTCTCTTGCTACAATAGAACAAAGATCTAGTCATGGTTATCACGGTTAATGTTGGAACAACAAAAATGAAGTTGAAGTTGCCATTCAATAAAACAGGCCAACAGAACTGTCTGAATAAATGGCTCCATGAATGACCTTATAACCCACACTGTAACTGGGTGTTGGGGACAGGGAAAACATTACGTCGATGCATTGATTACCTCATCTCTGTTGTGGGCGGCAACAGTGTTAAACTAACATCAGAAAATAGGTGGAGCCAGAGTTGACAGCAGAGTGAACATTTCAACCACTAGATGGCAGTACACATATGCATTCATACTTGTGGCTACAAGTCATTAATATTTTTTCATTTCATAGAAAACATAAGCAACGAAGAAACTAATGTTGAGTACAGTAATGTTATATACACTGGTAATGTTAACACTGCAGTTCAAACATATTTTGTCCTGGAGCCATTAATAATTAAAGGTGTTTGTAATAATGTACTTATCGTGCAATTCTTCCATTCCAGGTAAGAAACAACCATTACCATTCAATGCTGCTTTTACACGATGAAATAGAATATACCAGATAAATATGTTTGTATGCTTCTACGGTTATGTAGAGAAGATTATGATGAAACACTTAAACTGCCAAACAACCCTGATCAAGAGTTTCATTTCCCTTTAAATGAAAACCAACACACACAGTCAGGAGGCGCAGTCTCCGGGGCAACGGTGCCCGTGGCCTGCCACTCACCGGGTTGCGTACGTCAGGCACAGTGAGCCACAGGGGAAAGACTATGGGGAGCAGCAGCAGGTATGTGGCCTGCTTGCGTCTGGTGTCGGGCCACTCCAGTGACAACGGCTCCTCCATCTCCTCCTCAGCCTCCTCCTTCTGTTGCTCTGCCTCCTCTTCCTCCTCGTCGTCTTCCTCACCGTCCTCGCTCGTGTCGTCGCTCTCGTCGTCGTCGCTGCTACCATCGCCGTGGCCACCCACTGAGCTGTTAGCCCCACCTCCTGCTGGATTGGGCTCCTGGGACACAGAACGCGAGCGGAGGAATACATGAGGTAGGGCTGCACGATATTGACAAAATGATATACTGCCATATTGACCATGAAAACTGCAATATCGATATTTATTTAAATATTTTTAAACATAAGTAAAAACACAAAGGTTAAGGGAAAATGCATCAAAATATATTCATGTCAAAACTACACGTTTTCAACTGACAGTCGTATTGGACTGGTACAACAACAGTAACTAAGATACCGAGGAGGCATTCTTTTTGCCACTAATGTTTCCTCTTCGATATCTATCATGCCTTTAGCTTCCTCAGCCACACATCTTACTGTTCTGTCTAAATCAGACACCACTAAGCCAAAGCAGCCGATAGACGTATCTCTCCACTAAATAAACTGAATATTGCACTTCCTGCAACAACTTCGATCTGATATTGGGCAACATGATATTGCGATAACGATACTGAGTCGTTGAACGCACCCCTAACATGAGGTGCGTTCAAATTTGGCCAAATTGCTCGAGTCAACCACGTTTTCATTCAACGCTTTGTGTGAACATTCCAATCTGCTATATTTAGACTGAAACTCTTAGTCCAGCGTTGTGTGTTCGTTCAGCAAGGACTTCTTCCTCAGACCGTTTGTCTCCGTTTGCAAACGTTTGAAGTGAACATACATCTCTCAGTAGACATGTACACAGTACCTTAGATGCGTCTGGGTCCTCTGCACTCATCTCCTTCTTCTCCTCAGCCTTAGGCGGCTGGGAGGTTGAAGGTTCAATTGCTGTGGCCTCCTGCCCACCAGCAAGGCTGGCCTGGTCACTCTTCGGCTCCGGCCCATGCTCGGCGTCTGTGGTAAACAATGGAGGGCACAGGGGTGAACGGTGAAGGCCCCCGCCACCCTACCTAGCCTGGTGTAGCCAGACCCACAATGCACTTGGTGAACAGGGTCTGGAGGGTCTAATGGGCATTTAAATATGCTGCTCCCTCTGCCTGGAATAATTTACAAAATCACCTAAAACGTACTGAGCTGGTCTCATTGGATGCTTTTAAAGTAGTTCTAACTGACGTGGCGGCAGACAAATCTGTCTGTAAATGTTTTGGACCGACTGATTCGTTTGACCCCTGATGTTTTCTCTGTCATGGTGGCACAGCAATGGTGGAATGAGTTTCTGGCAACAGTCACTGCTGGAACAATTACCCATCTTCCACAAAAGACTAAAGATGCACCTTGGTATCTTGACTAGTGGTCTACTAGACCTACCTAGTGACTAGTGGCCTACTAGACCTATAGTGACTAGTGACCCACCTAGTGACTAGTGACCTACTAGACCTACTTAGTGACTAGTGACCTACAAAGTGATTAGTGGCCTACTAGACCTACATAGTGACTAGTGACCTACTAGACCTACCTAGTGACTCGTGACCTACCTAGTGACTAGTGGTCTACTAGACCTAGAGTATAGTGCCCAGTGACCTCTACATCACATAGCACTCACTCCTAACTCAAGTTTCTTTCCGTAAAGGTACAAAATAAATATTTTCAGCACTTTATTATTTAGGCCATTAGGATTTTTGTTTGAAGATATAATTATATATTGACATGGTAGTGGTCATGATGACACGATCATGTAACTATTCTAATAGAATGTAATTTACTTACAATTTAACTTTCCCAAGCCCCGCCCTTTTTTGGTTGCCGTCCAATAACAGTTCAGCTGAGAGCAATAGTCAGGTGGAGCCAGGCAAAAACATATAAAAGTTCTACACTACAATAAAGTCCTACACCCACACAGGTGCGTCAATCTGCAACGATTCAGAAGAACCAATCAAAAAGGTGTCATCTGAGTTAAACAAAGCCTATATAGGAGGAGTCAAGAAGATGTCAATCACGTACAGTACATGTCTGCCCAATCATGAGAAGAGGTAACAACCACATTTCCTCAAAACCCCTGTAAAGGTACATGTACAGGTACACCTGTATAGGCACGTGTTTCTTTGATTTGAACCTGTGGCCTTTCTTTCTTTTATATCCTCTAGCACACCATCCATCCATCTTCTCCCTCTTATCCAGAGTTGGGTTGCAGGGGCAGCAGCTACATGTCCATCAACACAATATGGACATGTTAACAAAGATTACAAAATAACTAGATTTCCACCGGAGAGTGTTGTAAATATTCTACAAGTTGGTTTATTCTATTGTTGCACTGATTGTGAGCGGCTCCAGAAAAGATTGCCAGCGAGCTGCCTGCACAATTAAAGTATTGCTGTTTTAATACTAGCAAACACAGCAGCAGCAGCAGCAGCCAGATCAAAAAACAGAGTGATGTGTCAAACCAGACAGCTACCAATGTCACCGAGTAGGGAATCCCACTTGAGCTAATAGTAGTTGAATAGTGGTGAAGTGACATGGCAGGTAACATAACAAAAGGATGAACTGACGCTCACGTCGAGCTTCTAGGAATATTGAAATGAAACCTGAACTGAATGTGTTTATTAAACACTTATGTATGACACACCATTTACTAGCATAAAGATAGAGAGAGATAGAGAGAGAGACAAAGAGAGGGATATAGTCAGAGTCCGTCTGCATGTTAATCCTTGTCTGATTTGCAGCCCCTCCAGAGCTCTCAGGGGGCTATCGGCACTAATCAGCCCCGGGGTTCGAGGGCCTCAGGACCGCACACTGCTGGGGCTGAGGGGCCCGCTGATTGCCAAGGAGGGCCTCCTTCAGCGACTCAGTGGCGCGTGATTGGCTGGGACGAGTGGCGCACAGAACAATGTCAAACACACACACACACACACACACACACACACACACACACACAGGCGCATACACCAGGGACTTAAAGATGGAGTCAGACATTCTGGAGAAAGCTTGTTGATATTTGAACTCGATCAAATATTGTTGAGTGGTGCGGTCTGCACCACTTTCTCTATTTACAGAGCCAGGGCTGTGTAGAAACACCAGAAACACCAGATTATTTTTTCGGTGCGCGCACACCCCAGAGCGGGGTTGCTACTGTAGCAAACCGTAAAGGGATATTTGCAGAATTTGACAAAAAGTGTATTATCTTACAATCGCTGACTCCACCTTTAAGACCGAAATCATTGGGGGACAAAAACATTGTCCTATTTGGAGGATGGTGGGTGTGTCTTCATGAAGGATGGAAATGGTTGAACGACATGGTTTTTCCTGTGATAAGGGCCGTAGCAGAGGGCCAGGCAGACAAACACACCAGGTGGGCCCAGGGTCAAAGGTCAACATGCTACTCACCTATCGGCGGGCGATGCTTTGTCTTGCTCTCTACTGTCCCTCTCACGGGGGGGTTCAGTGGCTTTACTTTATTCCTGGCTGCAATCAAGAGAACGACCTCATACACTCTTCCAAGGACCCTGTTTAGAGCTGTACACTTGTTGAATAAGGACGTGCAACGTGTTGTGCCCACATTGTCAACACACAAACACTTACACGCCACCGTGCAAAAACAAACACGCGGCCGTCCCAGAAAGACAACGCTAGACGCCACCATGCAAAATGAGCAACACGTGTGACACACACACAACACAACACAACACAACACAACGGATAGCATTCCCAATACCTTTCCTCTTCACTGGTACCTCATGACCGACATCACCATTAAAGGATGTCTCTGAGCAGTGGAAACACACAAAAGCACATTAGTAGCCACGGCAGCTGAGCATACGCCCCGATTATCTCAGAGCATGATTTCTGAGCTCTTGTCAGACAAGAGGAAGGTAGCACGCACACGCACACAAGCACACGCACACACAAGCACACGCACACACACGCACGCACACACATAACATCCAGCTCTAACCTACCTCGTCTGGCTCTGCCAGCACCCACAGATTGCACATCCCCTCTGAAGCCTGCCTCTACACGGGAGACCAAAGCAATTCATTTGATTATTTACATCATTGCTCTGTAACTGGGGTTTACAGCTTCAGTGACCCCCAGTAGGAGCTTTGCCTCCACTACTAATACATTTCAGTGCTTCAATCAGGGAAGAGTATAGATAAGTGTTAAGTTAGGTTAAGTAAACTCCCTTTTCTGCCTCTGTTGGGTTCCACAATTGCTTTTGTGGTTGAAAGTGACAATACAAAAATAAATGGGTTTGCACCTCCAACGCTGCATGCACCCTCCCACTCAAGCCCCTCCCACCACACAAACTCAAAGTTAAGCTCCTCCCACTCAAGCCCCTCCCACCACACTAAACTCAAAGTTAAGCTCCTCCCACCTAGTGACCCCTCCCACTTAAGCTCCTCCCACGTCATGGCAATGCTTTAATTGGGGGTCAAGAACATACAATCAAACAGGGACACCAATGTACATGGTGACAATGGCCCAGGGATTAAACTAAACCAATGGCATTTCAAGTCACGTCGTTTATTTATATAGCCCTTAATCACATTACAGTTTCAAAGGGCTTTGCAAGCCCAAATTTCAAATAAACAGCACCCCCTTAACCTGTATCAAAGTATAGATACAGGTATTGTCCTGTGTTTAACAAATCACACTTAAATGTTTCATCACAATAAAACAAACAAAGCCAAAGTTCGTTTTGATAATGTAAACTGCCACAGTAACGCCGTTACTGTGGCAGTTCACCATCCCACCAACTCCGATAATGACTTAGAGGTTCAGTCACAGCGTAATAACAACAGAGCACTAGTCCTATAGCAATGAAGAGATTGGGTCAATAGCGGCCTGGCTCTTATCCAGCTTTCATTAGCCAGCAGTGGCAAGCTGATTAAGGATCAGCTGGGAGAGAATGCTGTAAGAGAGAGATAGGTCGATGGTCTCAGCAGTGTTGAGGACAACCACAAAGGTCACTGCAATGCAAAGTGGTACAGTGTGATTTGGTAAACCACTTTGCTTTGTCAAACGCAACAGTGAAAGATGCACATGCATCCAATTTATTTTTGATGCATGTGTGAATCGGCGCTATATGTGCTAATTGTGTCGAACCCAAATGTGATGTATGCAAGTTACAGGTGTAGTGTAGATAAGGCAGGAGAAATATTGTTTGAACATTTGAACTCGATCGAAACAAAAACACCCTTCAGTGCCATCGGGAGCTCCCTCAGAAGCTCCGCCCCCAAACATTGGACACTCATTGCCAAGGCTGTGGTGCAGTCTGCACCACTTTGTGTTTTCATTTACATGCCCAGGGCTGTGTATTACCACCAGAATAACCCTAACTCTAGTTTCAAATATGGTTGCCGAGACTTGCCTATAGAAGGACTTTGGTGAAGCTAAATTCAGATTAAGTTCATGTTGCCATACTATATGTGTAGGCTCTCATGTATTACGGACAAATTAAGTGACTGATGCCAAGCCCCGCCTCCCTAAGTTACTGTAACTAGGTTGGAAAAACAGCATAGCAGGCTCTAAGGGGAAAACACAGTTGACAAAGTTTCTGTTGGATACTAAACTTGCTCAACTGTTATTGGAGGACAGGGCCAAAGGAGGTGGGGCTTGCGTTTGGTTGTTATCACATGCTAAGACATGCTAACAATTTTTCAGGATCAGCAGGGACCCACCCACAGTATATTTGTTGCCCGCCCACTCTGGAAGTTAAAACCTCCAGCGCCCGCAAGATTTGTGTTTGGTCCCGTAGCCCTCTAACTGGGAGCTATAGTCGCTGGCTTCCCTGTGGGCGAGTTGTACCTTCTCCTAGTGGGTCCAGGGTGTGGATCATGAGCTGAAAGATGGTGCTCCTCAGGGAGGTGTTATGGAGGGACGCAATGCTGCCCCCCCGCTGAAGAATGGGACGCACCTTGAGAACACACACGCACGCTAACGTTAACCTAGCTTGGTGTGGAGAAGAACCTGGGGATTTACATTGTCTACCTCAATTACACACACACACACACACACACACACACACACACACACACACACACACACACAAGGTTGCATGCAACCGCCATAGTGAAGACTGTTTTTTGAATCACCATTTATTCCTTGTGTTTTTATATTACTTTTGTAATTTGTAATTTGTTTCTTACTATTCATTTCATTATTCTCTAAACATCACCTATATTAAGAGACAGCTTGCTTATTTAAACTGCATTCATCCAAACTACAAAGGGTTGTATTTATGTTCTGTCGCTGCAAACTGGGGAGTTTGGGTCGGGGAGGGGACACCAGGAAGAGTTATTCTAGTGGGCACCTCAGCAGATCCATGTGAACATAGATAGATGTGTTCTCTGACTGCTACAATGAATACTGACTCAAAAAGGATGTGTGCTTAAAGGGTTTGATTGTAGCTAATAAATACTTCAATACACTGGGTGGTACAAAGCAGCATTATAAGGATGTACTCTTCTTTGTATTGTCAGAGCTCTCTGAATAAACGTCTTGGACAGACGTGGTTGTAGGCTATTGTGTCATTTATGGTCATGCGTTACCCTAAACTGCATCTTTAGGGACCGGGAGCCTTACAACCTCCGTTGTTTTGACACTGACAAAGACCACAAATTAACGTTTTCAGTGTTCACGTATTGTCCAATGTCCACAGTGAGCCAAACAGGGCTCAATTTGGACCTAGGACCTCCGTGATTGTGCCTGCGTCTTGCTGAAGGGTACTTAACAATTGTAGTGTCGACACCCATAACCTTTTAGCTGGGCACGGAACACAAAACCACCAGGCTCTGGAGTGTGGCTACCAGTACCTTCAGTCTCGTTCTGTTCTCCAGGTGCTCCGAGGGGAGTCTCTGATGCAGAGGGCTGACCTGGGCTGGCCCAGCCTCCGCCTTGGTTGGGGATGGAACCTCCTTGGGAGCAGGAGGAGGGGCAGGGAGAGCGGGGGGAGGAGGGGCAGGGGGCGGAGGAGGATTTGGCTCGCTCTCCTGTGGGTGCAACGACATTTTAGTGAGTAAGCAGCAACCCCAATGCTCCACTGCTGATCACTTACAGTACGCTAGTTACGGTTTGCTAGGTAAAAGGATAAAAGAACTCCAGTGAATAACTATACTATATTTACCATGTACTATCTCATTTGCAATATCCTGTCTATTATTCCTTTTTTGTATTATTGTTTTATTGTTGATTTGTTTTCATTAAGCACTTTGAGCTGCAACGTTTTATGAAAAGTGCTATATAAATAAAGATGACTATTATCATTAATATTATTATTATGTGCACAACTCGGACCCACGTTAACGAACGTGCGTTTCGACCAACCGTGTGGGGCAAATGCCACGTGCCCAGGTCAAGGTAACCTGCCTGAGACCAAGATTGTTTGTTACTCTGAACCATCCGGGAAGCCGTCCATTGAAACTGTTCGGAAAAGGGCGTGCACTTTCAAATAAATACGTGGTTGGATGATCCATCCGTCTCTCATCCGTCTATAACAGACCAACGACACACCTAAACCATGCCCTTAGCTGCCAGAACAATAGTGATTGGTCAGATCCGTCTGTGGTTCGGACCAATCCCCATCATACAGAACAAAGAACAAATTACACTATTGTTCACATTAAGCCTTTATTCACACGATAATACACATTATGCCTTTTTGGAAAGCGTGGAAATGTGTGGAGTGGCATTAAGAAATTAATCAGACACCAAGAAACTCGCCTCGAGTAAAATTTACTTGATGAGCATTAGCCTTGTGCAAGATGAAGATTCAGTCAGGAACATGTATGTGATACTGTTGGTCTCACAGACAAACTCATGTCTGTATTGTGATTTATGTTTTGCCACCATGAACGTCTGGTTCTATTCTAGTCTATGATAATCTGTGTCCCATATTTGCCCTGCCCCAGTCTGTATTTTACTTGTGCTCAGTTTCTGTTCATTGTCACTGTTCCTGTAGCCTGGTGTAGCCAGACTCAATATTCATGAAATACGCTCCTCTGGCCTCTCCAGGAACCATCACCTTATCAAGGTGGAGAGGTTTGGGTGCCCCTATGAACATGAGGGCTGTGTTGTCTGGAGCCTTGTGCTCCTGGTAGGGTTGGGCAGTAACTGTAATAGTATTACTTGTTCCAGTAACTAGTAGTGTAACTAATTACTTTTTCCAAAACCGTACTAATATTACAATTACTAATCCATGTAATGCTGCATTACAAGAACGGATTTCTGGTTTTAGCAAACTTAGGGTAGGCTAATTGAACCAACCTGTCCAATCATCTGGGTTGAGAGGCTGCAATGTTTTCACTTTGGCTGATTGTTGACTCCTAAGGTTCATTATTGTTCCAATAAAGAGGATTCAATTCTAAAATGAGTTGACTACACAGGATGTCTTTGTTCGGAAGAGGCGAGTCCGGGTAGTGATTGTGAAAGTAATATAGTAATGTAACTAGTAACGTAACTAATTACTTTTACTACCCAGTAATAAGTAAAGTAATATTATTTATCTTTAAAGGAGTAATAAGTAAATAGTAACTTACTACTATTTCTGAGTAACTTGCCCAACACTGTTGGGCAGTCATAAAATAATAAGACAACTATGGAACATGGGACAGGAACAGTAGCCTTTCTTTTCAGCCTTGTCTACCTACATATTTACGCCCGTGTGTTTCTCCTGACAAACTTGCTTGTTCTTTGTAGAATGTATGTCATTAGAATTATACCGTGTGAATTCCAAACGTTTTGGCTGTTGTGTTGTGCGACTGGGTCCTCAGCCTGACTTCCTCAAGCATTACACTCGGGCTCAAAGGAATCCAATCAAGCCAGCAGCGGTGCATGTGAAGTGCACGGCTCCTGTTTAAAGTGCAGCCATGCTTCACCACGTTAAGTGCTGCACTTTGAGGAGCAGCTTCTATATGCATGTGTTCTCATTTTGTTGTGTTGATGCATACTTGGAATAGTGTAGCACATTTGTAGAAGCTATTATCTATTGAGGACCAGTAACTGCATACTTGCGTGAGGAACACAAGCGGTGAAGGTGAATCACGCCCTAGCCTGGTGCCTAGCCACGCTCCATTGGGAAGTGTTTGCAGTCGTTTCCTCCTACTTGGCATAGACCTCTGGTTAATTATGAAACTTTTGGACAGCGCTGAACCAATCGGTGTTGCCAAAACAGTTTTGATCGCCTCATCTAGCTCTACTGCCATTTAGAAACACGCTTGACTTCAACGTCATCTCACTAACCTACACTGATTAGGCCGCCAGTAGGGTTTCCAGACTGTAATCTCATCTGAATAAATTGAGTTGAGAGCATAGTCGGGCGGAGCCAAGCTAATCACACCCTTCTTAAGTACCTGTGTATGCAAAATCTAAATGCACAATCTCGCATGATGGAGAGTTTAAAGATGTGACGAACAGAAGGTTTACATTGGCTGGCACCTCAATGGCTTTGTGCAGTTTCTGACACCTGTGAACCCTTGTGTTCACCGCCATCAAACGATTCCCCACAAATACAGATTATTGGTGCACAAGGGCTCAGGCCGGCTCAAACAGACAGGTCATTGTACCTCTTTCAGCAGACAATACAAATGGGAAATCCAAAAAAAACAACAACAACGGCTAAACTTTAAAAGAAAAATTCAAACCTTCAGATTATGTTTTACATAAAACAATGTTTTAACTAGAGGAGGCTGAATCATTTCCATCGTCATTAATACCGTATAGACCTAGTTTTCCCACGATGGTGGAAGAGATGCTGTAATGAATGACACAATAAAAATTACATTGAAAAGACACTTGAGGATATTTTGAAACACAACTGTGCATGACATTTTATGTGGCTACAGAGGAGGGGTAGATAACCGTGTGCACCACTCAGCACCCAGGTAGGGGATGGTCATGAGCTTAAAACCAAAGCTATAACTGCATTTTTCTACTGGTGCTTTCAACCACAAGGACAATACCAGATAAAAAGCAAAGTGTAACTTAACTTACCCCTGGTAAGTTATATAAATAGACATATAAATACATAATTAAAATGTTAATGTGCATGCTCTTCTGGTTTAAAAAGGGGGGGAAGTCTCACTCTCCATTTAATATGTTTACAATTGTTTGTGTAATTATGCAGTAACGTTTAAAACATAAATACTATTTTTACATAATGAAACCTTTTTTTTTCTACATCACGCTCCCTCTGTGTGTTGTCATCCGAGCACCTCTGCTCTTGGCTACACAGCAGAGTGTGCATGTGCCGGCCCACACTGAGTATACCGTAGTCAGCTGTTGCAAACTAATTGTAAGCTAATACACTTTGTCAAATTCACCAAATATCTCCTTGCATTTCACTATCTTACTGTTCTGTACGTCTATTCAGCGCTGGCTCCGTATATAGAAACATAAACAGTGACGAACACCCCTTACAACAACGCAGCTTGGCTTCGCAATGCGTTTAAATGTGTGGGGGCAGAACTTTGTTTGTTTTGATTAGAGCTCAAGGTTAGCAAGTGATCTAATGACTGACTAACCCTTTAACCTGGTCCTCCTGGGGTCCCCTGCACGTTTTATCTCCCTGCTCCAACACACCTGACTCACATTGGTCGTTATCAGGCTTCTGCAGATTGGTGATGGTCGCCCATTCATTTGAGTTGGTGTGTGGGGGAAGGAGTCGCAAAACCATCCTGATCTCGTGATTTAACGTGATTTAAGTGTTACGACAGCAAAAGCCACTTGAAAACAACTTAACAATGAAAGAGACAGACGGCTCATTCAATCAAACTCAAAAGTTTGTTCTGAAATTGCCTGTTAGTCAAACAATTTTGATGGACAGCTCCCCCAGATGGACTTGTGACTAATGATTCATCTGGCGTGTCAGATTAGGAGGGAGGGGCTCCAGGACAAGGATTGGGCCTTAGTTAACACCCCCCTCCCACACACACACACACACACACGCACACGCACACGCACACACCTTCCCCGGCTGCTCGGCGGCGGACCAGACCTTGACGATGCCGACGTGCCTGCCTAGCAGCCCCTTGACGGCCTGCTCGATGGGGATGTTGAACTTCATGAAGGTGACATAGGAGAGGTAGCCCGTCACCAGCATCACGCTCTCCCACCACACGATGGTGCTGTCCAGGAAGAAGACGATGAGCATGACCAGGTCCACGATGTAGAAGGACACGTCCCGGAACAGCGGCCACCAGGTCAGGTGCAGCATCTCCCGGGAGAAGATGGCGCACATGCCGATGACGAAGAGGATGTTGAAGACGGCCGAGCCCACGATGGTGCCGATGCCCACGTTGCTGTGGGAGACGAACACCCCGATGAGTGCCGTGAAGAGCTCCGGAGCCGAGCCCCCTGCCGCCATGAAGGTCGCCCCGGCGACGTCGTCCGAGATCTTCAGGGTGTCGGTGATTACGCCCAGGGTGGGGACGAAGAACTCGTCGCAGACGATCGCTAGGGAGATGAACATGTAGACCATGCCGAGGACATGGAGTACCACCCAGCCCTGCTTCCGCTGCTCCACGGAGAACAAGTCCTCCGGATAGTCTCCCTTCCTGTGTTGGGACGGTGGGGGAGCGGTGGCGGGCAGGGGGCCAGCGGAGGTCACCGTTGGAACCGCTGGGGTCGCATTTGGCGGCTCCACGTAAACACACTGCTCGATGTCGGTCCTGTTGACGACTATTACCAGAGGAGGCGGGGTGGTCTGGCGCAAAACGTCGCCCCCCTCTGGCGTTCGGTTTACAGGCGCCGTCACCTCCCGTGTGCGCACATTCCGAACGGCGTCGACGCCCCCTGCCGTCCAGGGGCCGCGGACGCGCCCTGCCGACCGGGAGGCGAGCCACGTGCTCAAAGTCAGCGCGTAGACGCAACACAACGCCACGCCCGAGACGAAGAGGAGAACGCGGCCCCAGCGCAGCCTCCTCCTTTGAGGGCGAAGCATGTTAGTAACAACCCGTGTGGTCCCCTTGATTCCGAATGGTGCTCACGTCAGACGCACGGTTGTCACTCAGCAGTTCCGGCACCATGGTTCGTCAGGGTTCTGTTTGGTGCCCAGCGGCTGAAGACTATACCGTCTCAGCTTGAAGCTACTGTGGGTTCACAACAAAATACATGTATATGTGAAAATGGCAAATTTGCAAATGGCACAACTAGAACATATGTCTACCAGAGCATCAATATGTTGTCCACATGCACAGACATAACAGACTGCCGTAGACATTGGAGAGCAGCAGATGCAGACACCTGTTACTATGGCTACATAATCAGAGGCGTTTGGGTTTCAAAAGACTGCAGACATAAGGCATACAGAACACGACATTATGTCAGACAGGATTTGAATGCAGCTGCAGAATAATTCAACTTTAAAATCTAACTAACCATTTTAACGCGATATAGGCTCCAAACGTGGGCGCGACAGAGATTATACGTGATGATATGCGCAACTCTTAATTGGGTAACTGGTGCAACTATAAAACACAGATAAACCCTAAAAGGTGATCGTCCTCTGATCATAATATGTAGCCTACTTTTATTTGAGGACTAGATTCCCACGCAAGGTCAATAATTAGGCTATTTGCTGCTGCTCTAAAAAAAATGTACAAGACAAAATGTAATACATCTCAATGCCTTACCTTACATCGCGGTGACATTGGACAGAAAACAGCTCGGATATCACTCCATATGTGTTGAGAGATATGCTGACTCCGGTTTTTTGGCAGCTGCAAGGGCGAACGGCATGTGAAGTCTTCCATGAAGCTTAACATAATACCTAGAATCTTTTAAGAGGATTCATTGACAAACCTCTCGCTTTGCATTTCACACACATCGCCGTGTTACAACAACGCTCACGTCATGCTTTTGGTGACCGGTGATCATAGCGAGTTTATTAACGGCGAACTGTTGCACACAGACGCGATTCGTGGAGAGTATAGCCTAATTGCAAGAGTCGAAGTTGGGCGGGCGGAGTTTAATTAGAATGCGTACGAGACAGCTCATAGAGACAGGCAGCTGACGAGACACGCTCATAGAGACAGGCATCTTTCTAGACACGCTCATAGAGACAGGCATCTGATGGGACATAGAGACAGGCATCTTTCGAGACACGCTCATAGAGACAGGCATCTGACGAGACACGCTCATAGAGACAGGCAGCTGAGAATGCAGGCTCATCCATTTGACGAAAGATTCGAACCAATATGCATTTAATCGATCGCATAGATTTTCCATTCAGTCATGTATTTTTCCGTACTTAAATAAAAGACCAAATGTTCACGCTTTATTTTTATTTTACCCCCAGATAATTGCATCATTATAAACATATGTCGCAATCAAACCCTGTAAAATATGAAAAGGTCTCAAAGCACCATTTAGAAATGTTCACTTTCTCTGAGGATCCCACGCTCTGAATCTGCGAGAACAGGACCTGCACGTCCACATTTTTGTTAAATAAAAATGATATCTACTGACATCTACTGGAGAGTAGCCCTCATGGCTCAAGTAAAGAAATCAATGTTTGGGGAAATAAACAAAATAAAACAAATTTAAACAATGACTGCCCAGGATATTCCAACAAGCACAGTGAGACAAACGTTTGCTGGAGCAAAAATACAGGAGAATGTCTACAACACATAAACCCATAAACATGTATTTAAATGTAGATCACAGAGAGTAGTAAACACCCAATTCGTAATCCACAAAAGGATGAATTGTTAGACTTGCACCCCAAAATACATTTTGTAAAAACCACCCAGCCACACCCCATTCCCGCATACACACACAATAAAATAAAAGTACAAACTCAGTCAAATTATTTAATATAGGTTACTGGCGATTGAACACTGAATTTATGATTGAGTGGTAATTTCCTTGTGAATACAACACAGCAGTAATACAAATGTTTAAAGTGAAAATCTAAGTGACAGTAGAAAGCCTAAGATTTGTCTAAAATACTAAAATATAGGTTCTTATTCCACATGGTGGCAAGCAACAGCTGCAACGTGAGAAAGGTGTTTGAGTTGATAGCTCAGCTCTCACACTTAGTCACTGATCTGATCATACAATGACGCCATTTTGTAGATGATGTAGTGGAACATGGGGATGAAGACGCTACACATCTGAGGCTTCAATAGCAGTTTATTACTGGACTGAATAAATTAACTTTTCAAATCTAGCCAAATAACAAAAGATACCCAAGGCTTAATTGATGGTCATTCACGGTAAAACACATACCTACTTCATTTTAGAAGAATTAATCAATGAAAGAGTAAACTAACAAACATATTCAAGTGTTGAAAAAGAAAAACATTGTATCCCTGTTATTACAATTAATAAAATGCTATAGTATATCAAGTTGTAGGGCTTAATCAGTAGAAACTGTGAGAAAAAACAAAATCCCATAACACTGTTTAAATAAATTAAAACATATCAAACAAACAGCAGCTATATGGCCATAGAACATGAACGCATTATGTTTCAAATAACTAATCTTCTAGGGCAGTTATGAAGACTGAGATACAAAGCTTTTGGTTACTTTCAAATGTGTAAACAATAAATAAGCGAACTGCAACACCACCAAAACAGTTACTTCCAGCTCACATTATCTATCAAGCCCTGAATCAACCAATCAACATCCAACCAACCAACAACCAGCATGGGTTGCTGTGAGATCAAGAGGACTTTCCATGGAACTGATCATTGTGAAAGAAATGTGTGTGTGCTATGAGAGGATACAGCAGCAGTGATTGAAATACACATGGCCATGTTCTCTCCAATGAGACCGGAGTTCTGGTTGTGTGTGGACTGAACAGGCCGCTCCGTTAGTTGGATTTCCTCTTCCTCGAGCGGAACCGCCTTCTCCTCTGCTTGTAGAGGTGTCGGAGGTTGATGAGCAGTCCTGAGGACATAAACGACCCTAGGTTAATACTTTTGCTAATTGCTTCACAATGCACCCCCCACCCACCACACATAAAAAGTTTAAAAATCGATTAACGGCGCAGTGGAGAGAGCTAGTGGGGAGATCCCTGAATTTTCCCCAAGAAGTCTACAATCGCTGACTCCACCTTTAATGGAGGTGTTGTGTGTGGTCTCACCCAGAAACATGAGGACCAGGTACAGGTACAGACTGTAGGAGAAGCTCAGGGACTGGCCCAGCGCCGCGGGCAGAGGCAGGCTGTACAGACGGGTCTCGTCGAAGATGGGCAGGGACTGGACCACCGCCACCGCTGGAGCGACATCGGGCGACAACAGCAGCACTTACATTTTGCCGTATTTTATCCAAAGCGACTTACATGTTGTACATGTTGTCAATAGTTGGGAGAACTTGGGACAGGTCATACACCAGTAAATGTAAGCAAACCGGATTATTAACAACTTGGTTTTGTTAAAAGAATGATGCATGATCCCGTCTGACACTGACTGGAGCGCGAGCATCTCAGACCAAAACAAATGCTTTGTGGGCCGCACATGCACACACACGCACTGAACATGCACACACACACGCACACACACACATACGCGCACGCACACACACTTAACATGCATTCACTGGAAGGCCGTCTTAAAAAACAAACAGAGCCCGGAAGAGGGAGTGTTCTGTCATTCTCTGCTCAGGACGCTGTTACTACACTTTATCGTTACATAGAAAATAGTTGTGCGCTGCTATATTAATGTTTAAAATATTAGTATATAGGTCCTGTGATTAGTTTTTTAGTTTTTGTCCTTTGTTATTGTATGCTGCTCCCTAGGGCAGGGGACCCCTGGTCCTGAAGAGCTGCTTGCACGTTTCAGATGTCTCCCTGCTCCAACACACCTGACTCAAATGGATGGGTTCTTATCAGGCTTCTAACGACCCATTAAATTGATTTTCGAGAATGCTTTCTGACTTCGAGCTCAAATGAAAACAACATTCCTCCCCAGCGCCGCCCCACACATAGAAACACATTGTGAAGCAAAGAGTAGTACTGGGCTTTGTTGTTGTGAGCGGTGTTCTCCACTTTGTTTATGCTTCTATTTACGGTGCCAGGGCTGTGTAGAAATATCTGATTATTATCTTCAGCACGCACAGATCGGTAAAATACCGAAATGCAAGAAGATATTTGGTGAATTTGGAAAAAAGTGTATATTACCTTGCAATGGCTGACTATACCTTTAAGATCTTGTTTTTTCAAGCTAGGCTATTTTAAGTGAGCCTGGATATTCTGAACTTGCTTCTCTCAATCACAAGACTAATCCAATAAATATTAAATAATTACAAATCCTTTCACCAATGTACAAAGTACTGTATTATACATTTTTTCCCTTCCTTTTTACTACAAACTAAAAGTGTAACTGTAGAGCTATGAGCCTCAGGGAGCTGCGTGCGTGCGTGGGGCGTAGAGTTTAGTCCCTGCCCCTCAGTGTCAAACCAAAACAACATTTCTTTTCTGTCTCAAACACAGGGGCAATTCTCAGCACAAACCGAGGACTATTTGAATTTTAAAAAGGTGGCCAAGATGTACTATTGGAGCCTAAATCCAGATGGGAGAGGAGTAGGCTCGGGAGCCAGGCATGCAATAGCAGGTACTTGATAATAATGGCTCATTTGCCAGTGGGGTACTGTCATGTAAATGTTCTCATTAATCTCAAAAGAGCTGCTGAATCCAGTAATTAGTCTGCTGCATCCTACCTATGAGGAGCCCTGTCGCAGAGTAAAACTGGGCTGCCTTAATATTTGCTAGCCATTAGCTCGGTGAAAAGGTCCCATCAGGTACCATTAAGGATAAGGAGATAAAGGAATTAAAGTAGTATTAGGAAGATAAACTGTTTACTACAACAAGTGCTGAAGTGAAACAGAGGTGAACTTTCCAAAACTACAGAGAGTGACCCACCTTCTTAAAGTCACTGATGTGGCTTTGGCTCTAGCACACTTGCATGAAGGCTACTATTGCTTATAACACAGGCTCAGAAAGCACGCTAACCTTCTGCAGCTGTCCCCAACGGGTACAGCGGGATCCAGATGGTATATCTCAGCCACGTTAAGAGCTTCCACTCCGTGTCGATGCAGGCCAGCATGTAAAAGGGGTACCTGGAGAAGAGATGAGGAGATTTAAGCCCCGGACTGACACACTGCAAGCTACCCGCTCGTCACACACCACTTTGTAGCTGAAAATTGGAACGCTTGTTTACATTCCAGGCTTTGGTTGCCTAGGTATCCTTCAAAACGTTTCAGTCAATCTGTCAGTCAACGATATCCTAAGCTCCCACTGGTAGTCACCTCAATCGCATCACTTGAAAGTTTAAATTAGTTGAACTCTGTACCCGCCCACTTCACAACGCCGAGCGTTATTTCGCCTGTCATCGGTTCAAGTCACTGAATCTCATTGACTTTCTAATGTCCCTCGTCGCTACGTTGCCGGTAGTCGCTTGTGGTGTGTCCAGGGCTTAAGTTAGAGGTCGAGCATGGCGTTTCTTCCTGTTAGACTCGTTAGCGAAACACGCGTGACGATATGTTGCTATGGTGAAGTAGCATTGTTTATAAAGAATGGAATAAAATATATTCAATACATTTATTTCGTTGCCAATATAGATATAATTATTTTAGCACTGTATCTAGAATTCAAGTGTTGTTGCACCAAACTTAATAGCTTCTCGTCCAGATTGACAAAGTTTTCGCAAGTATTTGTCTCTGGACCCCTCCATTAAAAAGCGTTTGTCATGAATGTGGGGTTAATTCATATCAATCAATTAAACTACCATACCTTTATCTCACCCAGTCAGAACGTCTAACATCAGCTACAGTGCTGTAGAAGCTGAAACCTACAGTACGACCTATGCTGATGTTCTTGGGGGAAGCTTCAGCTGGTCACTGATTGGCCCAATTGTTCTCTAAATAGTCATCAAACGCTTTTGCAATTGAGGGGTTCCAGACTGATACTCTCAGGTAGACAATGGCGAGATCAGGGTGGTCTCACAAGTCTTCCTGTAGCTTCAACAGAACCACCATCAGGGGCGGCCTTTAGGACAAACCAACCTGAAGATCTCAATGGTGCTCCACAAGTAGAACACAAAAAACACCACGGGCTTGTTCTGCATTTGCTCTAGACTGCCGAAGATGACAAACAGAATTACATTCCTGCCCGTCACCTGAAAGAAAAAGTGACACGTGTGACTTCTTCTTTACGTAAAACTGTTAATTGTGTCAGAGTCATATGTTTTTAATCATAAATAAGATTTTGCGGTATTCAATAAAGAAAAACTGTTGTTTTTATGTTTCAAATCATCGATAACAACCTCTTTATGCCTGTGCAAGTGCTCAAGCTCGCAGCGGTACCTGTATCATAGCTGGGAAGAAGCCCGTCCTGACCAAACCCAACAAGGGGTTAATGACCTCAACCAAGGCCAACATCTGGCAGAAATACATCATATCGGCTATAGTGTGGAACGTGTCATAGAATGAATCTGAGGACAGACCAGCGAGAGAGAGAGAGAGAGAGAGAGAGAGAGAGAGAGAGAGAGAGAGACAGAGACACACACACGCACACACAGACACAATTAGTTCATTAAATGAGCTGCTGTCCAGTAAACAAATGCACATTGTGTTCCCTTCATTAAAATGTGCATATTTGAACAGCTGTGAGACCATCACTGTTATGTGTGGTTAGGTGTGCCCTTATTACCACATAACAGCCAATTAATACCCCCTCCTCCACACCCAAATGGGACTCCTTAATTTGTGTCCAGAATTTACCTCACGATTGAGGAACACATTTTCCAAAACACACACTGTCCATTAAGACAGATTTTGAGAAAATCAGTAATTTTCTCTGATTTTGAGAAAATTATTTTAGCTTTCTAGCCTTCTATTTTATGTCTACCATAAGGTGAAAATGTATCAGCGAGGAGGAGTGAGTTTTGGCACAGTTTTCATTATATTTGGACATTTGCTCCTCAATTACAAACACACCGTTTCAGACTGAATCTAACAGCACATGCCTCCCCTTCAGCTGAGTGCCGAATGGTTTTGCCCTCCTCTCTACCCAGCATGCTTAGGGCAGCCCAACCCATTCTCTAACCCTCCCTCCCCAAATCACATGTCTGTTTCAACCGGGTGTGCCTGCAGTTTCCATACTAAGGGTGGAACTGATGCAGAATGATTTTGACAAACCTTGCCCCAGAATGAAGAGTCGAACCGTCATGTTGACGAAGATCCAGGAAAAGCCCAGGAACTGGACCAGGTTGTACATGAATAAGTAGCCTTTCTTCAGTCCTAGGAAGGCTGAAAGAATAGGCCGGTGGACAATAACTCCACTGACCACTACAGCAAGATAAAATCTCCACTACAGCTAGATAATAACTCCACTACAGTGAGATAATAACTCCACTACAGCTAGATAATAACTCCACTGACCACTACCGCTAGAAAATAACTCCACTACAGTGAGATAATAACTCCACTACAGCGAGATAATAACTCCAGTACAGCTAAATAATAACTCCACTGACCACTACAGCTAGATAATAACTCCACTACAGTGAGATAATAACTCCACTACAGCTAAATAATAACTCCACTGCAGTGAGATAATAACTCCACTACAGTGAGATAATAACTCCACTGACCACTACAGTGAGATAATAACTCCACTACAGTGAGATAATAACTCCACTACAGCTAAATAATAACTCCACTAGTGAGATAATAACTCCACTACAGCTAAATAATAACTCCACTGCAGTGAGATAATAACTCCACTACAGTGAGATAAT
>JAODUK010010439.1:14850-29750 GCA_027564635.1 Typhlichthys eigenmanni | reverse complement strand
CCCCCCCCCCCCCCCCCCCCCCCCATTGCTTTGGCACAAACTGCATTCAATGTAGACCGTACATCTTTCAAATGTCATAGATTCTTTCCTCACAGACCACCATGTAGCCTACCTACTGGCCAATTAGCACATTTACATTCTCTTTTCACAACTGTTAAACTTCAATTCAACATAACATCAAATACAAAAAACTGCAATTGCATCATATCTGGAGTACTATTATGAATTTTAAATGTATATTATTTAGAAGAATTAGGCCAACCCAGAGTCATGGAAATAACAGAGTTACACCAACGGATGTTCGAAATTGTCAATGGTCACATGGTTCATGGAGAGGCAAAACCTATGGCAAAATAGTTCCCGGAAGTGCTTGGTGGGCAGTTTGAATATATATACACAGATAATTTTTTGGCAATTAGTAGTCAATTAATGCACCGATTTACATTTTAAAATAAAAAGTATAGGGTACTTTTAGTATTTAGGCTAACTTTCGGGAACTATTTTGATGCACCAGGATCTGCCATTGGAGTGAACGGAGAAGGCGTAACTCTGTTCTTTCCATGGCTCTGGACCAACCATAGCTGCTTCTCAGTATATCCTATTGCCGGCATCAGGCCAAAATACTATTTCCTAAGTGTATTGCCCAAGTTGACACAATGTAATGTAGATGAGAACCTGTGGATAAATGCAAACAGAGTTGACAAGCATTGGTACTAAATCTGTAGATGGTATATAGTCACCAAATTCACCACATATTTTTCTGTCTAATTTATAATAGCATGTTCTTGTAAATCTGACTGAATTACACTAGCCTACTGGTTCATGGTTTCCGTAATATGAACTGAAAAACCCTTTCTTGTCTGTTTCATATTGTTACATAATTTAATATGCACCAATATGCAAAATAAATCAGCAATTTCTCTCCATTGTTTTCAAACACATTAACATTAAAGTAACTAGTAATGAGCCAGCTCAACATAATTACCTTGAATTGAATAAATCTAACTATTTTACAGTCTCTGCTGCCACCCAGTGGTTATTAATCATGCATCTCATGCATAATGCATAATATCCAGATACTATGTTGATAGTTCTCACACAATGCATATATACTGAAGGTACTTGTGTCATTGGAGGCCAATGATAATAGATGGTTTGATTTATTTTTGTCAATTACATCACAAGCACATTCACCACTAGCTACTGCATTGATGGGTTCCCTGTAGTTTAAAATGGGACTAACAGTTTTTCCTTTTCAATGGTCAAAATAGAGTCCCTCAGCCTTAGAGTTTTAGCCTCTGAGTTTACATGAAATACTCTCAAATCATTACCTTTAAATCACTTAAGAGTATAAAATGGCTTTAGAAATATTCAAGCATATTTGTCACACTTCGAATCACCTAATGTATCAATTGAATAGCTTTACAGTACATTATAATGAGATGTTAACCATCGCTATTAGTTACCGTAACCCTACACTCCACTGTGGTTATAAAGCAGCCTTATAACCCTAAATGTACTCCCTACTGTACTGTAGGTCACTGATGGATGTAGAAAGGGAGGCATGTCACTCAGCCCTCTGATGCAGGAGGGGCATGCACAACTAATTTGTACTCTTTGGCATTCGAGTAAGTTCTGGGACACTATGCTAAAACTCTCTTGTTTGTTGTGTATTGTGTTTTATTGTTTTATTTTTTTATTGTATTTATTAATTGTATTGCACTGATCTGTACAGCACTTTGGTCAGCATTTGCTGTTTTTAAATGTGCTTTATAAATAAAATGACTTGACTTGACTTAATTCATACTGATTCACTGGAATAGTAGTTATATTGCCTGCAGGTTACAGTATGGCCTAATATTCATAGATTTACTAAACACAGTATACAGTATATCTGAATTGTTAGCTATATGTGTGCAGGCCTATGATTAGATGAACAAAAATGAACAATATTTGATGTTAGAAATCAAATATTAAAGATATAGTCAGCAATAGTAAGATAATACACTTTTTGTCAGATTCACCAAATATCTCCTGGCAGTCTGCTAGTTGCCCGGTCTCTGTGGTTGCTGAAAAAATGATTGGGGTTTGTTCACAGCCCCCCATAATTAGGAAAACATAGAAAGTGGTGCATAGCACACACAAAAACAATATCATAGCCTTCACAATGCTTTTCCAATGTGTGGGACGGAGCTTCTGAGGGTGTACCCTATGGCATTGAAGGGAGAGGTGTTTTTGTTTTGATCGAATTACTGACTTAAGTCTTTGATAAATTATAGAGGCAGTATAGATTTGTGATTTTTTGCAGTGTGTTCCATTTCAGCGCAGTTATGTTGTCAGAGCACATCACTTTAATATATATATATACAAATTAAAAAGCAAAGCTTTATCAGAGCTGGACTACATGCTGTATGATAAGGTCATCCAAATGGACGCTGAGGATGACGTGTAATTGTCCGTATTTTAGTTGTTGATAGTTCTCCGCTAGATGGCAGTATTGATCTTATTATGGCCATACCGTCTTATAATAGATGACGGTGCCTCCAGTCAGTGTACAAGCCAGTCACTGTGCAGTATGATGAATAATCGCCTACACCAACTGTTAAAGCCTACACTCTGATGGGGACGATGGCTCCCAAATGTATTTATGCTGTATAATTATAGTATTGGCTACTGTATAAATGTGGTATCATGAAAGAAATGTTTGAAGTGAAGTATGATATAGATATGTAGAATAGACTGTTAGTGATGGCTGCAATGATGGATTAAAGTGAGAGCAAGATTATGTAAACTACATAGAGAAACTACATGACTGGTTAGTCCTGCTGAATTTGACTCCTAAAATATTGGATGTTACTTATCAGTTGTTTGTGAATGACTACAAGGTATAGTCCAAATTGTTATTGCATCACATAATATATATATATACATACATACATACATACATACATACATACATACATACATACATACAGGGAATTAATTGAGCAACAGTTTTTAGAAAGATTATTTATTATGGTCGTTTCACTGAAGTGCCCTCCTCGGTTTTTAATTGGTCTTGTTTTGATATCTTCCAAAGGCAAATGATTTAATATCGCCATGTATTAATTGTATATAAAACAATTATCTTGCACTTTCAGCCTGTGTGCTCTTTACAGTATGGTTCCTTGTTTGATATTGCTAAGCATACAGAGGCTTTGCGAAGCAGCCTGCTTGTGGAGAATGTTATGAGATCACACAGGAGAAATAGTCTTTTAAATGTAGATGGGTCATAGTGATCTTAATTGCATGGAAGTATTCGGGGAATGGAAATTATAATCAGTCCAATCTGATGATAACTGGCAGACACTGGATGTTAATTTGTTCATGTCTTTATAAAAAAAACTAATTCAGCACAGAACTGCGTGCAATTAACTAGTATATTATAAGTATTGTAGCAATTCATGGTGTAATAATTCAATGATACAACTTATATTCTTGTATTTTAATATTACTTTAATAACAATTTTGGCTAATACTGTATGATTGTAAAACATTACAAGAATATTTTTTTGGCAACAATGCATTTGTTTTGGAATAGTCTGACCTGTAAAGGCAGATTCTTTTTTGGAAAGGAGACAATTTCACTTTATGACCCCTAGAAAATGCACTCCATTGAATGTGTTCTTATACAAGTGCCAAATTGAACAATTAATTAATATTAATGCTGGTTATATAATTACAACAACAAAAAAAAAATGCACGACGGCTATTTTTGTGGGGGAAAGCATAAATACTGTAATGAGATAAGAAGTTTTCAATAAGAACGACATCCTGCCACAGTTGTGTGTTCTGAGACTTTTCACCAAGAAATTAGCGGCAGGTGTACAGTAACAATGGCAGCATGGAGGATTATGTATGAGCAGGAAAGAAGTGTTATTTTTTTCCTCCAAACCCGTTCAGCATCAAAATGGAAAATCTTCTACACCTGACAGAACCCATTTGACAGGGAGAGCTGTATCTCATTACAGGTGACTCATTAGTGTGTGTGTGTTTGTGTGTGCCAGTGGCTTTGTGTAGTTGCATGCTTGCTTGAATGTGTCTGCGCCTGTGCGTCTGCGTGGTCGTCTATGCGTGTGAATGACAGAGATAGAGAATAGCAGTGAGTGAGACACGTAGTTATTCTTTGCATGAGGGGATTTTCTACTAGAGCTCACAAGAGATTTGCCGAAGCGTTACATCCACACATGGTCAAAAGATGGATCTACAGCGTGTTCCGACAGAACATGAAAAGGTGAATGGAGGCCAGTGTCTTGTAAAAATGCCAATTGCCCAACCTTTCGGACTATTGTATAGCACACAGTCATAATGTGACGGTACTGTTTACACCCCTTCTTTTCTCTCCCCAACTTCCCTCTGCAGCAGTGGATTTCAAACGTTGAGAGCAACGACACCCAAACACAAGTGGTTCAGGCTGCAAGCTATGTATATATCGCAAATGCAGAAGCATAGATCATATAACATATACCATGAAATATTTATAGAGAGTATGGGTAGATGGACAGGCAGCTAACTCAGACCTAGCCTGCTGGCTTTGCTTCAGTGCAGAGTCATACTCTACCTGTTCTCAGCCCCCAGTTTTCACATTTGAAATGGGATGCGTAGGTGTGCGAGCAAAACAGTGTGTTTTCTGATGGAGTGTCAGCGGGGATGATATTAATTAGCATAATTGCGATGGCCATGCGGACTCAGATTATTGTGCGCCTGCTAGGATGGCTGTTCCTATTGTAGCTCCTCTCAGAGCCAACGGATTGCTCATTGACTTACCCAGCAGTAGCGTATCCTAGCAACGCCTCTTAAATGTACTGTACAGTACTTCCCCATCTCATGGGCGCCTTTAATAATCTGCTCTGCTATTTCTATAAGCTTTGTTAAATAGATATAGGAAGCGTCTGAAGCGGTACGCTTTTATGACTGCTGCTCTTTCAGTGTGTTATAGTAGATTCATAGAATATATGGCATGGCACTGAACCGCATCCTCTTAATTTCTTAACAGTACATACATAGTCTGACATTATGAGAGAATTAGCTCAGGAGTTGGAATCATACACGGAGTTTATGCTGATGACGTTTTTTACAGTTAAGAATGAATTTTCCCTGCATGAAATTGGTGTGCTGTTGAAGAACAGCTTTGACCTGGCTAATTTCATTAATTGCACCACGCTCCTGACGGACAGTTTTAATAAGTGAGGACAATTGCACTGATGTCCCCAGAGAGACCTTGTTGTCATGACAAAATGCTCCGAACGATGATGTTACAGAAGACGGTGAACCAGGAATAGGAGGCACACCCTCAGTTCACTACTGTGTTACGCGTGAGACAGAAAACCTCCCACAATAACAACCGCAACGTCTTGCGTAGCCCGGGATCACAAGTTTATCAATGGCATGCAGTCTTTAAAAGAGCTGGAGTGCATTAGACGGTGGAGGCCCGAGGGTAATAGGAATTGAGAAAGGTTATCTACAGTATTTGCAGCTAATGAATGATGAAAGCCAATGTGACATGTACTGTTGTGGCTGGGGTCCAGCTGAGAAATGTATGGCCCCTACAACAGCTGCTCATCATGTGACTGACTGGCAGGCAGTGTTCTCCGGGATGGGAGATCATGACTCCTGCTGTCGCTCTAGATTGGCAGTAAGATTTCTCTGAATCATTTGGAGGCAGTCCACGAGATCTCCCTGTGTTGTAAATAGCTCCTATCTGAAAACTGACATTCATAATACATGTGCAATGCATGCTTTTCCATTCTTAGCCGCTGTACATTCCCTACAAACCTATTTGAACTCATGATTGAAATGCCCTGATTCATACGTGTGTGCATAGATGACATCAAAAGGATTAAAGGGATAGTATGTATTTTTGGCCAGAGGGGGCAGAGTAGAGTTAACACAGGTCCCCACGCATTGCCACGCACACAACCAGAACCACACAGTAAGATATGTGCATATCTGTTCCTGTGCCTTTTGTAGAAACCTTTTTTAGTTTTTTTTAGGTTTCATACATGTTTACACTATAAACTGTATGGAAATGACCTTTGCAAAATGTGAGTTTTTAAAATACACACTTTTACACACTACCACTTTAAATAGCCTGCTACAGTATCTGACTCAGAGATGGTGTATACATATTAAGGTCTGCAGTTCCCGGGCAAGCAGCAGGAACCCTCTTTGGGAGCTCAATATGTTTTCCTACATCCTGCTCGCCTTGCATTTTGACCACTTTTTCACATCGTATTGTTTTATTCATGTCTCATATTGAGATTCCTTTCCCATTATTACACAGAGCTAACCCAGAGTTCCGACATCCTTGTCCCAGGCCCCTATTATTATTATTATTATTATTATTATTATTATTATTATTATTATTGTCAGCATTATGTCTCGTTTCCAGCCTAGCTCTTCTCCCTGAGGTAAAGAAGCTGTTGTTCCCATCTGGATGACTTCACAGCAGACATTCTGCAAGTCTCTCGTGGCTTTATGTTGCACCATGTTCATCCAACTGCCAGAAGGCACTCTGAATTAATGAACCGACATTTCTCTTTGGGTCTAATAGCGTTTGTCTACATCTAACCACAATCTTCCTTTTGTTACTTTCTCAGAGGCAATGGAATATAGTCTAGCTTAAAACCTTATTAGTATACCTTATAATAACTTTACACATGAGTGAAGTTCCTTAGTGCAATGTACTATCCAGACAGTTTAGGCTATACATACTGAGTAGGCAATATCATCTTGAATGCTTAATCGCTCTTTAGTGTCAAGCTGCTGCAGGCATGTAACACTGAAACTACCCCATTGAGATCAGATTCTCTTCAAATGTGTGCCTATATTTAATATGTTTGACCCTCCACACACAAATGCACGCACGCGCGCGCGCACACACACAGACAGACAAAGCTAAGTCTTCTGAATTTGTGTGACAACTGTACTTCACATCTAGATGAACACATTTCTGTAACTGGAATTTTGTTTGTTAAATAATTATAACTTAACTAAAATCTTATGCCAATCATTTAAGGTATCGTCAGCTATTGCAAGATAATATGCTAATAATTTTTTGTCAAATTGACCAAATATCTCCTTGCATTACGCTAGCTTACCATTCTCTTTGCGTGTTGAAAAAATGATCCGGTACGACAGTAACATAAAGAAAGTGGCGAAAACCACTCACAACAACAATGCCATAGTACTACACTTTGCTTTACAATGCATTTTGATGTGTGGGGCGGCCCCACATAGGATGCGCACAGGTCCGCGAAAGGATAATGTTTTGAATTGAACTCGGAAGTTGGCAAGCGTTCTTGAGAATGACTGACTTACCTGCATTTACTGCAGTATCTGCTATATGATAAGTTGCATTTAACAAATAATAACGGTGATTAGAATCCAGTCTGGTGATTGACGGTACAGCAGAGAAGGCCATTGCAAGCAGTGAGGCAATCTATCAGTGAGACGTATTCCTTTGTCTGACAGTAACAACTGATGTTGGTCCCAGACTGGTCACCCAATGCCAGATACATTTCCTGGCAACACTTTGCCAGTTGTCGTTGATATTGTGGGGGTGTGGGTGTGGGCATGGGTTAGTGATGTCTGTGTGGGAGAAAGTGGTGGGGGTGTAATTCATGGGGTCCCAGCGAGCGGGAACAGGTGTATGTAATTATATGAATCACCTGTCTACCTGTAAGAGCAGACAGATGTTGCATCAGAATAGTCAAAAACATTCCTATGTCTTTTCTGAAAAAATTTTCCTTGACCTCGATTGAAACGTCATGAGGTCAAGGAATGATGTGAAGGAGAATTCATAGGGTGCCAAGAGAATCCGACTGCACGTAGCCAATGCAGTTAAGTGAGGGTGGATGTTATTGACGTGGGTCTGCAGCGGTGAAACTACAGTCTTCCAAAGATGGACTACGCCCTGTGCATTTCTACTATTTGTTTCATGCAGGATAATTAAACGTGGACAACCAAGTGAAAATATTCATTACGTCATTGCCAAAGTTGTAATCGAAATAAAACTAGTTATATAAACTACCAAATTAATGTGTTACCAATTAGTGTGATTGTATGCAAATCACTGTTAACTTTATAAAAGAAGGTTAAGCATGGCCATATTGATGAGCCATTATTGTAAAAAAAAAAAAATGTGATCGGCCAAATGATGCGTGGCAAGGAATTGTGGGAAGGCATTCTCCTTTCCTTTGTAAAACAATGTTACAGTGTACCCTATGCTAAAGGAGGTAAGAAAGGAAGCATTGAAGCACCTTTCCGTACTATGTAAAGAATTCAAACAGCTCTTATCATGGCTGCGACTTAGATACCCCCTCCTCATTTCACTCAGTTAGGAAGGTTCATAAGCAATACAAGCCAATTCGGATGCAGCCCGAGAAAGCAGAACATGTCCAAGACTGAATAAGGACAAAGGACGTCCCACACTAAAGCTGCTCTGCACTACAGTATGTCAGTTTGACTGTGCACTTTATGAACATTGAGAATAAACTATGCAGTCTCTTCTGCCACATCAGAACCCTGCGTGAAGCTGGGTCTATATTACAGTATATATCAATATCAATTATTTTGACCCACAGTGAGACTATTAACAGCTCTTCCTTCCTTTCTTTGGCTGTCATGTGATTTACTTGGTCTGGAGCCACTGCACAGTAGCAGAGGCCCTTCAAGGCCTGAGGTTAAAATTCCCCATACACCATCACCAACAGGAAGGCTTTTTCCAAATGCCCTGGTTTTCACCTTTTCTAAGGAATGAATGCATCAGAAACTGGTGCAAACGCTTCCTCCACTCTCTTGAGAAAGCTTGTTGTGGAGGCAGAGAGGTTTAATCTAACCCGCAGCTTGTACTGTGTAGAATATTGTGTCTATTATATTACACTGATGTGGTCAAATCATACATGTTACGCATTTGCTTGCCAGCTGCGCCGGTGTGTTTGTGCGGGCCTGTGTCACATTTATTATGAAGAAAAGGGTGAATTAATCATCTGCATGTCTCTGTGTACCCTGCATTTTTATCAGTGGCCATTATGAAGTATAGAGGCAATGGAGCAGATGATTTGAACGTGTTTGTTTTGAAGGCATTCATACAGTTCATTTATAAGCTGAGGTCTCACTCCCTCATTTCTTTCACAGGTTTCCTGATATAGAGATGGCCATTGTACACGGATGATGCAATTAGCACAGATACATTAAACATGAGCCATTAGTCGGGCGCTAGAAAAAAATAGAACAGATGGTAAGCATATTTTGAGCTGAGCCAGACTGAATAATTTCCTTTGCTGATAATACAGCATTGCCATAATAGCTATCGAAACCCCGAACTGCTTGATAACAGAGCAGCCCAATGAGTGTGGCTCCCCTTTTGGCATAAACGTTTCCCTTTATATCTGTATGACGATTACAATTTGCGAAGGTCTGTCTACCATTGTCAGATAGCATAAAGTCAGCCGTTTACATTTCAGGTTGAGATTGTGGGCATTTGTACTTGAATGGAGGGTTGAACATACTTTCCTCATCAAATGTTGCAGTGCATTTTTGATGACAGATTTCATCATCAACATCTAGGCTGCATTTGGCCTTAGTTTTGGAAAGTTATGCAAATTTTCACTCAGTATTACTTTAATCACTGTTATGCACAGTGGAACAAAAAAGCGTGTGATATTGTGGAATTATCTGGAATTCTGCTTCAATTCCCCATACAAAGATCTTCACCACAGTGACAAATTATAGAAAGCACACTCACTAATAACTTGATGAAACCATAGAACTATAAGAACGGCATGGGTCAATATAATGATGTGGAGACCAGCATGCATCAGTACAGTCATCCCTACTCTCATATACAGTATATTCATACTATTTTAGAAAATCTTTTTCGACTTTTTTTTCTTTTAATATTCAATTTATCCGAGCCACAGTGGTCATTAGTAGAATAAAATCATCTGTGAATATTTTTCACACCAACGTTTGTTTGCCGGCATAAAGCATTACAGACACTGAATGATTCACTCCACCTGACAAGTAGCCCATAATTGAATGTAGCCTTCTTACTGAATGCAATTGTGTGAAAGCTATCGCACTCCCACGTTTGAATTCACTGCCTCCAGTAAGTCTTCTCCCCATTCTGCCCCAATTTAGATGGTTGCACCATGTCATTACTTCCAGTGTAAATCTCTAGACATGAGAAATAGACAGGAGGAAGCTGAGACATGGGTCAATTTGAACACTGAGACAACCAATTAGATCGTATTTTTAAGCTCCCACGTGGCTTCTAAGAAGGTTTCTACAGTATGAACAGACGCAACAGTCAGTCATTTGTCCAGACAGTACAGAAAAAATGCTTCTCTTACTCTGCTGTATGTATGCATGCATGTACTGTATATGGATGGAAAACAAATGTATTTTGGGATTTCAAGTTTTATTTAATTTAATTACATCTTCCAAATTGTAATTTTAATATGCCTACTCAGTACACTGTTAAAACTGTACTGTGATTTGTTGTTGAAGTTTTCCTGTAAAAAAAGACAATGAAAATAAGGAATCCTACAGGACTTAACAACTTTTTATGATTCCAACATAACATTATTAAATAAATAGTAACGTAATAGAAACAAGAAGAAAAAGACATATAACAATAGATCCATATCATAAAAGAAAATGAATAAATTGTCAGAAAGTACATAGTTTATCTGTGTAAGATTTTACTAAATTAAAGACTTTGAGAGAGTCACATTGCTAAACACATTGATAAAGACAGTGAAGAAAGCTAACTGTTTGTGTCACTCATTTTGTTATACAGAGCAAATGAACTGGCTCTCTATTGGTCATCAGGGCATCTGACCTCATCATGACCTCATTGCATTATCTGAGCCATAAAGTTACAAAGGGAAAACATTGTTGAATACGCATGGTTCAGCACATTTGCTACATTTAAATTGAGTGAAATGTATGAACGGAATGAAACCCTCAGTTGTCTGTGGTCTTGTTTGTGTGAAACTTTGGGATAAAGGAAAAGACAGATGGTGTTATGTTGTATTCTGCAGCATTCAGTTCAATCAGCTCCCTGTGGCTGAATGCTAAGAGGAAGTTTGACTCGTGTGGTGAAGGAAAGAGGAAGCTTTAAGTGTGCTTACATTCTATTTCTATATCTTCAAAACACATGGTTCAAGTACATTAAGTACAAGTACATGGTACATTTACATTAAATGCCAGCCATTGGTCTTACAGCATCAACATATATGATGCTAAATAAGTGTAAATTAAGTATAAAATAGTACAATAGTCTAGGAAGCCTACTGCAAATAACAATGTACTTGTCATGTTAATGTTTTATCAATATACAGTACAGTATAATGAATTGTTGTTAAACTAAACGTATGGGAAGTTATGTAATACAATTTAAGATGAGTAATACAATTAAGTAATACAATTTAAGATGTTGCATTAGCAGTATACTGTAGGCCTAAATGCTATTGCTACTACCAAAAAAGTTATGGTGCATATAACCTCACTTCTCGGCATGAAATACTTAACGAATTTACTGTTTAAGGACAACAAAGTTCAATAGCACTTAATGCATACAGTGCATCTGGAAAGTATTCACAGCGCTTCACTTTTTCCACATTTTGTTATGTTACAGCTTTATTCCAAAATGGATTATATTACATTTTTTCTTCAGAATTCTACACACAATACCCCATAATAACAAAGTATTATACATACAATACATTTGCCAAATAAATTTTGGCAAATGTATTAAAAATGAAAAAATCTCATGTACATAAGTATTCACAGCCTTTGCCATTACACTCAACATGGAGCTCAGGTACATCCTGTTTCCATTGATAATCCTTGGGATGTTTCTACATCCTTGATTGGAGTCCACCTGTAGCAAATACAGTTGACTGGACATGATTTGGAAAGGAGCACACCTGTCTATACTGTATAAGGTACCACAGTTGACAGGGCATGTCAGAGCACAAACCAAACCAAGCCATGAAGTCCAAGGAATTGTCTGTAGACCTCCGAGACAGGAATTTATCGAGGCACAAATCTGTGGAAGGCTACAGAAAGATTTCTGCAGAATTGAAGGTCCCAATGGGCACAGTGGCCTCCATCATCCGTAAATGGAAGACGTTGGGAACCACCAGGACTCTTCATAGACCTGGCTGCCCAGCCAAACTGAGCGATCGGGGGGAAAAGGGCTTTAGTCAGGGAGGTGACCAAGAACCCTACAGTATATATGGTCACTCTGACAAAGCTTCAGCATTGCTCTGTGGAGGGAGGAGAACCTTCTAGAAGGACAACCATTTCTGTAGCACTCCAGACAGGGGAGAAGGTTCATCTTTCAACGACCCTAAGCACACAGCCAAGATATCAAAGGAGTGTGTTTAGGACAACTCTGTGAATGTCCTTGAGGGGCCCACCCAGAGCCCAGACTTGAACCCGAACGTCTCTGGAGAAATCTGAAAATGGCGCTCCCCATCCAACCTGATGGAGCTTGAGAGATCCTGCAAAGAAGAATGGGAGAAACTCCCCATAAGTAGGTGTGCCAAGCTTGTAGCATCATACTCAAAAAGACTTGAGGCTGTAATTGCTCCCAAAGGTGCATCAACAGTATTTGTCCAAAAGTATTGACCAAAGGCTGTGAATATTTATGTACATTTATTTAAATAAATTTGGCAAAATTTAAAACAAACTTTTTTCACTTTGTTATGGGGTATTGTGTGTAGAATTTTTAAGAATATTTTTTTTTACATCCATTTTGGAATAAGGCTGTAACTGTGGAAGAAGTGAAGTGCTGTGAATACTTTCCGGATGCACTGTATGTGCATTTTAATGTTTGCGATTACAGTACATAGTCGCAGGATGAGTGTGCAAGTTTTTTTATTTATTTTTAAAATACTTTTACCACAGTAATATTTTGTGAACACTACAAAACAATGCAACCAAATGGTCGCATTTAAATATTTCAACCAATAAACAAATTACATACTGTATTTAGAATTTGCATTAATTACTCAATTGTCCAATATTTAATTATAAGCCTATTTTCCTGGATTATAATAGGGTTGGTGTTTTTTATTAAGTCATTTATTTTATAATTAATTTTAATGTGAGCTTGTGAAGCCGTGTGAGACTGTAGCCACAATTATACTTGTCTTCACTTGACTTGAGGGTATGGGGGGGAAAAAAACTATTGTTGAAGCATATTATTCCAACTGGCCATTATCCTCTAAACAAAACCATTTACACAATATGATTCGTTTAAATTAAGGCCTCTAAATGACAGTGTGTCCTGAGGATGCACTTTCTGTCAGTGGCAGTTTGTCGTTGCTAGGTAACAAGTCAGGGAAAACCCTGTTCATGAAGTATTTAAAACACATCATTAATTTCTAATTTTCATACAACGATGTTGAAGCGTGTAGCATTTTACATTTCTTCAAATATAGGTTGCAATACATTTCCAAAGGGAAGGCAGCTATACTGTACCAACTCTGTTATCTTTTTGTGTGTGTGTGGCTGCACATGCATCTACTGCCCTACCAAACACTAGATCAGATGATGTTCTCCTAGTCATGGATAAATACACAATCCTGCCACACACATGCATGCACACACCCAATACACACTATATATTTATAACAAAACGCTTATCAAACACGATTGGCACCACGGCAACAGAGCAAAGGATGCAATAGTGAATCCACCACTCTTGTCTGAGAAGGCTTATTTTTAGCTGGCATGGATTTTGTGAGCACTTGTTTATTTCGGTCCTACAGTATTGGCCGAATAATGGTCGTGAAGCACCACCATTATTTGATGGCCTTCTAGCATGCAGGCTTAATCCATTTTTCCTTAAGAACATATCTTTGAAAGAATGAAAAGGTCGCTTGTCGTCTAACAAAAACATAACTTTTTGACAGTTTTACTTGATAACATAATGTATTTTCAGTGATTTCAGTGAGGATAATAAAGTCCTCTATCACAAAATAACATACTATTGACAATAATTTGTGAGTTCGTAAGGCAAAGGTACAGGGAAACGGGAGATAAAACTGGCCATGTGTCACATAGCATGACATCTGCAGGAACAAACAATATATTAAATTAAAGCACAGACCATTCTTCAGTGACAAACCACTATACGAAGAAGGCCAATGCACTTCTGGTGCTGTCAAATACATTTTGAATGGTGGGCACAGTAAACAAGCACATCGTTCATCATGCGTTGCTGTCCAATGCATCTTCAGCTTTCCTTGACTAAGGGGGGGAAAAAAAAAACCCATTAAGAAGATTCTTGTATTGCAAGAGCTCTCACCACAATGTTTTCTTGGCGCGCTGCGGGACACACACCGATGTCAAACCTTAACATGAAACAGAAGGGAATAGAGGCAGAAGACAAACTCAGCTCAGTGCTCTCCGCTGCGACTGGGCTCGCTGCGATGTGGCCTCAGCTTCTCTCCTCTGCATCGAGCCAGTGATGATTTCTGACTCAGGTGCAGGGATGTGTGCACGCACCTACACCAGTTGTAGCCTTGCAAACACAATACACCAGAGAGGAGGCATCTGTCATGCTGTGTGCGTGCGTGCGTGCGTGCATGTGCATGCGTGTGTTTAAAGGCTTAAACCATTGTTCTGTCAGCCTCATATTGGTACCTACAGCTCATAGCAACATTATAATTGGGAAGCAAAAACACCGGATGGTTCTTTAAAACTGTGCGCAATACATGCATGCACGTGCTCACCAAGCTGTAAGCAAGTTTGTATTGACAGGACATGGAGGAGCTGAGGGAGTTATATGAAAAGTGCAAATGTAAAACAAGCCACGACAGACTCTGGCAAGAGACAGTAAC